>JBBPBS010001102.1:177067-263165 GCA_037974835.1 Cicer judaicum
ATAAATAATATGTGATAAAAATATTAGTAATATCAACACATGTTTTATTATATAATAATAACGATATATTTATATATGTTAAAATTATATAAATAAATTAAATAATTTAAATATAATTTTTTTTTAAAATCATATATTAAAGAACTTTTCACAAGTTTCTCAAGGAAAAATTTATTGGAAAATTTATAAAAAGTTTTTTTTATAAATTTTCATGTTTAAGCTTCTATAGTGTTTGACAAACACTAAGAAACATAAATTAAAAATTTTCGAAAAACTTTTGTGTATCAAAGAACATAAATTGATTGTCTTGAGAAATCTTTAAGGATAAAATTGACATTTAAAAAAATTTGTGGGCTATAGTTATAACTTTGGAGGCATAGTGTAAAATTTTATTTTCTAAAAGAATTAAAATTGTGAAACAAAAATACAATATTTAAAGTATCAAATATTGGTTGCATGTCATTTAAACTTTTTGTACACATCAAATAGTGCAATAATTAAAAGAATATAATAAACTATTTTATCAAATAAATATTAATGAATTTTTTACTATTATTAATATAAAATATAATAATATTTTAAAAGTTATATTTAATAATTAAAATGTAATATAGAAAAAATTTATTAAAATTATAACTAAAATATTTATTTTGAGATAATTTTTTTTAAAATGACCATTATTATGAGATTTTTTTTTTATTAAACTAATCCTCTTTGTGAAACAAAAGAAGTACAGTTAAAATTAATATTAATATTAATATTTCGTTTCACACCGGAGGCACAACCGTGTATTACAAGTATTGTGTAAGTATTTGGTAATTAGTTATTTTGCAATAGAGAGAATAGTTATCGTTAATTAATAAGCATAAATGATATTGTTTTTGTCTGGAAATTGAAAATAAAGCTGTACATAGTGATTGTTTGGAACAAAAAGGACAATAGTCGTTGAACGTTGACGGAGGGAGGAAGGAAACTCGTGAACAAACAAAAAAAAAAACGCAATTTATTTTATATTCTCTTTCGGTCTACGGGAATATCATCAATAGCAACATAGCCTAGCTAACTTAGTGTGCCTCTAAATTCAACGGATTGCATTGCATAGTGCATACACCTAATCTCAATTTTAGGTGTTCAGACTCCTCTCAACGGTGTGTTTTATTTATTTTCTCTTTCACTTTTATACCTAATCTGAATTAAGTCTTCCATTTTATTTCATTTTTTCATGGGTTTCTTTTCTTTTCTTTTCTCTCTCTCTCTCTCTCGCTCTTTTTTTTCCCGTGTAAATTGATGATATAAAGTTGCCAACTTTAGATTCCAGATGTTGAAATTGTGTTACTAGAAGAAACAAGCATTTTCAATTTAATGGACCTAATTGGCATCATCGTTATAATTGTAATTTGGGAATTCCCCTGAGCAAATTATGTATGAAAAATCGTGTCTAAATATTGATTTTGTCTCCCTTCTCCTTCAATTCATACATGTTGTTTTCTGTCCTTTCTATTCGTTTTTAATGGAATTTGGGAATAACTTTTACGTTGCTTGTCCTTCTGCTTGCAGTCTGCAGTTCATTGAAGTTTTACAATTTTGTGCTTTCCAAACAATTAAATGGGCAATTGTGTGGTTAAGGTGAGAATATTTGGATACTTATATCAGAATCTTTATGGTTGGTTATGCACACTAAAACTTCAAAGCCTAAGGCCTTTCTTCTGCTATGTGATAACCTGTTGCATTCAACACAATCCATACTCTTTCATAATTCATAATAGAGTCCGGTGAAGGGTTGGATCTATTTTTGTCAGTTTTGCTCTATATATTCTATGACTCAAACTTGTTACCTCCTATTCACACGGAAGCAACTCCAACCATTGCATTTGAATATTATAGAACTTTTTTCACATAAATTGGACTGCAACACCTACAAGTTTACAAATGGATTAAGTACAACACTCACAATTAATAGATAACTTTTGTTACATTCTATGTAGACCAACTCTCCTAAGAGTTTAAGCTATTACGTAAAAGTCAATAAATGTTTTTAGATTTCTAACACACCTTTTTACATTAGAGCCCTTTGGAATTCAATTTTCTAGAAGAATGGGGTTAGCAAAGTTTAAATTTTTTACCTATTGATTACTGAGGTTTTAATACTATTTGAAAGACCAATTCTTCCTAAAGCTAAGTTATTACGTAGAAGCCATGAATGGTTTTTCAGTTCTAACACAATCTATGGTTTTTAGTAATGGAAGTTTACAATCTTTACTAGTTTGCAGGAACTTTACCATTTATCTATTTGGATTATTCAGTTATATTTTCTAATAGCTTATCCCTAGAATGCTTATTTGTTTCTTTCATCTTTTCCCTCGTTTTTTTCTTTCAATTCCTCCTTTTCTTCTCGGGTTTACCTTTTGTTTCTCTTAAATTACCTGTGTTTCTAATGGTGCTTCAAGGGTCATCCTTAACTAGGGCTCATCATTAGGTGTTGTCCCTGTGATTGCGAGAAACCTACTGACTCAGTAAAACACAAAAGTGTTCCTATTGTAACCCAAATGTTTGCTTTTTGAAAAGTATCGAAGCACTCAGAGAACCGTACCTTAAAAACTAGCTATCATGGGCGAAGAACCAAACCACTTAATTACCCCACCCCCGAGCATCCACACTACTCGATGTGGACTTTAAGTACCCATAATACCTTAGTCCCTATCATAGCATCGCTCCTGAGAGCGAAGGTCTCAACAGTTGCACTGTATGGCACTTTACAGTCGCCCCACCATAGGTAGCCCTTTTGGAGACGCCGACAACCATTTATAGCTAGCTATCCAAGTGGAGGAATGCCAATTAAATACTTCACTGAACATTCCATACTACTCGATGTAGGACTTAGGCACCCCATAATACCCAAGTCCCTATGACTCATCTGTTCTGTCAGCCTATTTACCTTATGATTTTTTTGTTCATACCCATTATTGCCTTCCAGGAAGGATAAAAATGCAAAATAGTTTGTCTTTGATAGTTCTACAAGTTTTGTGGGACCTCAACCTCAATGATTTGATTTTTTTGTTTGTAAAGTATCAGTGTTCATCTTTCACCAATAATTTGATTGACTGAAAGTTTCATATTTCTAATGCCTACAGTCTCAATCTCAATCAAAAGATGATGATTCTGTTTATAAAGTGGATTTTGCTTCTGGTAATGTGCAACTTATTACTACCAAAGAATCTTGGGACCAAAAGTTAGAACAAGCAAGGGGAGATGGAAAAATTGTAATTTTTACTGCTTATTTAATTTGTAGCATAAAAATATTAAATGTTATCTGAAGACCTATCGCCATTTTGTTGTGTTGTTTGGTAGAATCTTATTACTTTGCCACGTTTTACTTTTACCATACATGTGTATAATTGTTAAGGATATGATGAATACATCTGTATTTGCAGTTCTTCACAGCAAAGCCCCTCTAATGTTTTCAGGAATTTTTTGTGTATGACTTTAGAAAGAAATCAGCTTGCAAGAGTCCATAGCCCAGATACAAACTTAGTTGCCTTTCAGTTTAGGTTTATTATGATGCTCTGATTTAGAACTTGGAGGTTTTGCTGAGTCCTGATTCCCTGCTATTCCATTTGACAAATTATTTAAAGTACATTTCATGGGTAGATCCTATGATTTATTTTTGAACTTTGTTAAAGGAAGTAACCTGATATTCTCAAAATTGGCACATGTAGATCCTACTATTTACTCCCAAACTTTGTCAAAGTAAATAACATGGCATCCTCAAAATTGGCATATTTGAGGAGGTCCTATTATTTACATTTGAACTTTGTAAAGAACTTTGTAGCATGGCTAGTCTAGTTGTAGTGTTCAATATGTGGAGATGTTTTAAGGCCATGGCTTTGATGCATGAACCCATAGATTATGTCCACATCCTCATGACTCCCTAACACCAAAACCCTATTTCAGACCTTCCATTTGAAAGTATCCTTTCTAAGCAAATGCGTATGCAGAAACTTTCCATTCTGATAAAGTATATGATCTAATTGCTTGTAGATTTTCCGGTATATATTTTGTCACACTTTTTGCTTTCTTGAGTATACTTTATTTTCTTTGGGTACAACAATTAATTCTATAGCTTCATGTTCAACAGGTTATTGCAAATTTCAGTGCAACATGGTGTGGTCCTTGTAAGACAATTGCACCGTATTATTGCGAGTTATCAGAGAAATATCCATCCATTATGTTCTTATTAATTGACGTGGATGAGCTAACTGTAAGTAAAAGTGATACATATTATTATTATTATTATTATTATTATTATTATTGTTGTTGTTGTTGTTTTTTTAATAACTGGACATGGTTTTGTATATTACAGGACTTTAGCACATCCTGGGACATTAAAGCCACACCAACTTTCTTCTTTCTTAGAGATGGACAAGAGATTGACAAACTAGTAGGAGCCAACAAACCAGAGCTGGAGAAGAAGATTGCTTCAGTTTCCCAGAATCAATAACGATTATAATATTGTCCGTATTCATAAAAGTTATGTTCAACTCTTCTCTCTTTACAATCTGTGATGATACGTGTTCAACGTGTTTTTCTACAACTTTGTCACTGTATTTTCGTTTGTAAGTAAATACGTGTATTTCAATATATATATATATATATATATCTTGTATTCAATTGATGTCAGTAGTTAAAAGAAGTTTATTTTTGAAATATAAAATAAGCAATTTAGCCTTAAATGGATGTCATACTTCATTTTGGTAAAAAAAAAGTGACCATGCAACATGAAAATAACCGGTTTTCATTAAGCAATTCACGCCAAGAACATCTAAGAATGCACAAATGGTTTCCCTTAAGCAAATAACCATTATTTCGAAAGAAACCATCACGAGACATCAACTAACAATCAAGAAAAATACTAGAAAAATCAATATCCAAAGCATATAAGTCTAATATATTCAAAAGTCTAATTTGTCGAGATAAGGGAATACCTTTTCGAAAATGCATCCGCCACAACATTGACTTTACCTTTTTTGTTCTTTATGACATAGGAAAATTGTTATAGGAATTCATCCCACTCTGCACGTCTCTTACTTAGTTTTCCTTGTCCTATGAGGTATTTCAAAAACTTAGTATGAATTATAAATTCCTTAGTGCAAATAATTCTTTATCATAAATAGTGTATCTGACACTAGCTCCACTCAACTTTTCACTAAAGTAAGCAATATGACAACATTCTTGTAATAAGTCAAGGCCTATACCCACATTATAAGCATCACAATCAATTCAAAAGTCTTAAAAAATTTAGACAATGTCAACATATCTGCAATCATCAATTTGTTCGTAAGAGAATTGAAAGCCACTTCTTGCCCCATACTTGAAAGCTCTTAGAGAACACATCATCAAATTCTTTCAAAAGACAATCCAGAATGAGGAATAGTCTCATGTGAAGTAGACAAACATAAATCATTGCAACTAATAAAATATGTTGATTGTCTACTTAACAAAGCTTTCATAATCACATGCTTTCTAGCAAATAAGCTTTGTACCCTAGGTAAAGAATCTTGACTACTTGAGTCATGAGCATGCATGATATACTTTCCTTTTTTTGTTCTTTGATCTCTTTTTCCCTTTTAAAATATATTGTTTTATCTCAAAGATAATTTTGTAATTTATATAAGGCTTAAATACATAGTTAGTCCTTGCAAAATTAAGAAATTCGATTTTAATCCTTGCAAAATAAATTTTGTAGTTTATGTCCCTGCAAAACGCAAATGTTTTTGTTTTAGTCTATAATGCTTAACACTATTAGTTTTTTATTAGTTGAATAATTAATGACTTTAAACTTAGTCCTGCAAAATCTATGAATTTGATTTTAATTCTTGGAAAATAAAATATTCGTTTTTGTTCATGTAAAATGCAAGAAATTTGATTTCCGTTCTTACATAATATTTTTTGGATTAAATTTAGTATTTTTTCTTCTAAATAAAAATAAGAATAGTTATAATATAAAAGTCAAGCACGAATAAATATTTGTCACTCAAAAATTAATTAAAATTAATGTTTATTTATTTATTTATATTATATCAACATAAAAATAAGAACAATTATAATATACTAATAATAATATTTTCACGTTGTTTGTTTATAAATGAGTCCCTAGATAAGCTAATGAAACATTTATAATCATATATGATATAAATATTTGTCATTAATCATTTAGTCAAAATTTATATTTTTTTTAAGATCTTCTAAATAAAAATGATAATACACTACTTATAATTTATCATAAAAAACATACACGGGACTATTTTTTCATTATGTAGAGATTAAAATCACATTTTTTATATTTTGTAAGAACTAAAACCAAATTTCTTGAATTTTGCAGATATTAAGTTGAAAGAAATTAATAATTCAACTATTAAAAAATTAACGGCGTTAAATATTAAAGAATAAAACGAAAATGTTTGTATTCTACAAAGATTTAAACTAAAAATATTATTTTGTAGGAATTAAAATCAAATTTCTTATAGTTGCATGTACTAATGACATATTTAAGCTAAATACTTTTTATCATTTTAATATATTTCTATTTATGTAAATTGTCTTGTGGATATAAATACATGGGTTTGAGCTAATTATTCATCCTTTCACATATTCGAACAATTGACAAACATAATATTGTTTTGGTTTAATTGCAGTTTTGAGTCTTTATTTTAAAGGTCGAAAATTTTGATTCTTCTTTTAAATTTTTATAAAAAATGATATATTTTAAATAGTGTTATATCATTTTATGATATAAGAATATCTACGTATGTTAATTATTTATATGTCAATTAAAATACCAAAAAAAAAAAATTAAAAAATTTTATTACGATTTTATAAATATTAATCATTATAAATTATCATATTATACCTCAAGTTATGTATAAACATATCACATTACATGTTTTAGTTAAAAATGGAGGTGTTTGTGTAGAGAGTGGTAACTTTAATTGCAACAAGATAATTGGAGTGAGGTGGTATGAGACCTCTGGTGGTGGGGAGGAGAATGCAAGAGACAATTTTGGTCATGGAACCCATACATCACCAGTAGCAGGTGGAAGATAATAAAGAGTGGGCTACTATTGTCTTGCTATTGTTGATCGAGTTGACATCATTACTTCTTGGAGACCCACACGTCCTTGAATTTACGAATGATCCTATTGCCATTGGTGCTATTCAATGCCATGGAAAAGGGAATCCTCACTATGCCTATCTACGTATGTTAATTATTTCCAATAGTGTATGTAGTGGTCAAGGTTGTCATGGAGATTATAGAACCCCTGAATTGTGTACTTGTATAGACAAAAAATTGGTTAAGGGTAAGCTTGTTTTGTGTTAAGATATAAGGGTGAAGTATTAGCTTATAGGAATAACCCCGTTTACTTGGATTCAAAAGACCATGCATTTGTTCAATTTTATACTTATTCCATTAAATACCTCGAAGCTGAAATACCTCTTGTTCGATAAATTATGAAACCAAATATAAGAATGGACATCTTGGTTGCATACTCGCCTAATGGATTAAGCATCCATGATGATCCATTAATCAAGAGATATGAGAAATACTTACTTTCAAACTTCTATGGCATGTCCCCATGTTGTTGCTGTTATTTTTGAGTTTCGAAAAAAATATTAAAACCAATTTATGCCACCGAAAATATTATTAGGTTGGATTAAATTGTTTTCTTTAAGACGTTTCGCGACACTGTCTAAATTGTGCAAGACAAACTATCAACTACGAAGTCTCTAGGATAAAATAGTTTGGGTACATTGTATCAAAGTTCTACTGCACCGTAGAAAACTCTTCTAGAATTACACTTTCAATATGGCAGTCAGATGGCTGCCACTCGTAATATAGTACAAAGACCACTCGAAAGAAAAATAAGAAATGAGAAAGACAGGGAGAGAAGTGGAGAAAAGCCTCAAATGCAGAGAATTTTTGGTGTGTTTTTCCAAATGAGGAGAACCCTCTATTTATAGAGGAAATCCCCAACTGGATCAAAGAAAACCAAGGATCCATCAGAATGTGCGCTCCAAGTATTTGACCTCAGAAATATGCGCTCCAAACTTAGGGTTTTGACCGAACAACAATAAATGCGTGAGACCAAAGATTAAGGTTTTGGTCGGGCACACAAATGCGTGAATTCAGGAAAGAAGACTGAATCAGATGTTGAATGTTGACTCAGTGGAGGACAATTACCTAATTAATATATCAATAAGAGATAAAAACGCAAACATTCGTTTAATATAAAATAAATAAATAATATATTAATTAGCCCAGGTCCAACCGAACGGATTGCGACATATGTGTGTAGTGGTCAATTTTGCATGTGTTCTTCCTCATTTACAAAATTAGAATATCCGTTGGAGCACACCCCAAGTTTCATACCTTAACCTTATAAACACTACTAGTGTGTGATATCCCTCCTATGTGAGACTTCTTTATTTTTCAATTCACAACAACATTAACTCTCATTAATGTCATCATTATTTTCAACAATCTTTCATTAATATCATCATCATTTCCAACAATCTCCCACTTGAATTTAAAAAGAAGGTTTCATAAATAGCATCAGACGCTTCTATAAGATTGTGCATAAACAAATGTGTCTCTTGACTTGAATCTTTGTATAGCAAGTAAGATTCAGATTCAAGAAGAGTGACTCGTAGTCTTGATCTCTATCTCTAACATCAAACCCATACACAACCTTTTTATTGGGTGTATTCTCAAAAGTCCATGCATTTATGGTCATGCACGTGTATCTTAGTATAGTGAACGCTCTAGAAATTCTACCTCGAAATTTCATAGGAAACGACCCCACTTCTACATTCACATATGTGAGTCTATCAAGAGTACTCATATAGTTAGGTACTCCACTCCACATAGAGTATATACCTCATTAAGAGTTTCTATTATCTCATCCTTTTATCGCTTCAAGAATCATGCTTATTTCATATATGATATATCATGTTAATCTCATATCACTATGACTTGTTATTACCTATTGAACCTAATTCTAGGGATCTCTAGTCTTTTAGGTTGGGTTACTATCATAAGTGACTGATTGATCTATAGGAAATAGTCTCATTCTTTTGGATGTATTTAAGACTTTCTCTCTAGCTAATCATTTTGTGAAAGGATTTGCTAAATTTTCTTCTCGCAGTGGATCAACACAGCTGACAAAGATTTTTCCCATAAAGGGATCTCAGCTAGCAAACATCTCAATCAACTTGCTTCTTTACTACAACACCACCGCCTATACCAAAAATATAGCCACATGTTGCTTTCAAGGACGACAAGTAATCTTTAATAATGTAATCTTTCACAATAATCCCACGACATAGGCAATATCGAATCTAGTACAATCAGTGGCATACCTGAGGTTTCCTCTTTTACAAAATTAAGGTATCCTTGGAGGACACCTCAAGTTCTATACATCCACCTTATAAACACTACTAATGTGTGATATTTCTCCTATGTGAGACTTCCTTATTTTTTCAATTCACAATAACACTAACTCTCATTTTCAACAATCTTTTATTAATATCATCATCATTTTCAACAATTGCATATGTCAAATCATTTTATCTATATTGGTCACCTATAGCTATAATTTTCCATTCTTACAACTGACATCGCCGATGAATGGTAGTTATGATTTTCTAGGCGAGTATTCTTATGGGTCTGGAAATGTCAATTTGCAATAAGTGTTAACTCGGAACTGGTTATGACATAACTAAGAAATATTATGTACAAATGCTTTGCAATTTGGGTTATGATTCTAACAAAATAAAACACAATAGTGGAGAAAATTACTGCTGCCACAGGGCTTCCAACGGATACTTGTTGAGTAATATAAACTATCCTGCACTACTGATCCCTATTGAGCCTCATAAACGTTTCCATGTTAAAATTCATACAACAGTTACAAATATTGGCTCTCATAACTCAAGCTATAGAGCTACTGTCATCAAAATTCCAAAAATCACTATCAGTGTGGAGCAAAAAATTATCCCATTCAGATTATTAAATGAGAAACGATCATTTGTTGTCATTGTTATTGGGGGAACAAAATCTATTCAAACTGTGTTTTCCTTATCACTTGCTCAGTTAGATGGAACCTACAATGTCAAAAGTCCAATCAGTGCAAAGACTCTTAATATCCAAAACCGTGTTGTTTTATGGCCACCAAATATGATTACCACTCGTTAAGACAAAATCTCTAAAAATTAAAGATAACAAACTTTAATGATTAATGATAAAATAATTTTACTTCATTTTATTATCTAATATATGTTCTTGTATTAAACAAATTAAGATATTTGCATTAAACAAAAGTGAGCATTCTCACAAAGAACATAATGTTATCTTGTATGAAATTCTCAAGCATCATAGTGAAAATATTTCAACGATGAAAACCATCATATAATCCATATTTGATGAATAA
Organism: Cicer judaicum; assembly: GCA_037974835.1. NCBI lineage: Eukaryota > Viridiplantae > Streptophyta > Magnoliopsida > Fabales > Fabaceae > Cicer > Cicer judaicum. The sequence goes on from JBBPBS010001102.1 coordinate 187,552, forward strand.
CAATACTTTTTGGATGTTGATATCTCTATCTCTACTCATTAATTTTGCTTTAGTGTTAAATACAAGTACAAAAACACTTGTCACATTTTTCTTTTAACTTACATTGTATATATAAAACACTTGTTTTGATCTTAACAATATTTACTAACAAACTCTTATATATCTTTTAAGTAATTCTTGAGAATATTTTATCCTATGTACATATTAATTGTAAAATTATTAAAATTCAAACTCATTTTCTTACGACTATTATTTTTATTTCAAATTGATATATATGGTTTGAGCATCTAATAAATGTTAAAAGGAAAAGACTCAAATAAATTATGCCTAAAAAAAAAAGTACATGTCAGACATAGACTCATTAAATGAACGGCCATACTTTGATTGTATTGGTAACCACTTTTGGAAAAATAAAATGAAGTTATTTCTTAGATCTCAAGATAATGGCACGTGATCCATAGTTCATAATGGAACTTTATACCAATAATAAATCAGAATGTTCCAACATCATAAACTATGGTAGAAAACCTGTGGACAACTGATGGAAAAACTAAGATATTTTTAATGAAATATTTTCAACAATTGTTTATCATTAATGAAATCAAGTTACTATTTTTTTTTAAGAGTAAGAAGGCAAGCTTATTTTTTCACTTTGCTATTCCAACAACAACCACAAACTCACATCTAAAAGAGAAATAAAATAATAAAATAGCTACAACAAAATAATGACAATAAATAAATATAACGAAAACAAAATGAAGGGAAACTAGTATATTACGAACAAGACACAAGGAAAGAAATTTGAAGTTCTTCATCACATGAACACTAAGAAATTTGGCAAAAAAAAAAAGAAGAAGAAAAAGGGGAAGAAACTCACCAAACTCTCTGCAAATCAGACTAAGTGTCTAACATGAAAATAGGTGAATGAACCCGTATTTATAAAATAGGGAGGAAAAATTACACATGAATATGAAATTTTTATTTTGGATCGAGTTGCAGTTTTAGTTTAGATTGGTATGAATCTGAACACCCCTATCACCCATATCCATTTTCCTCTCTGAACAATTTTTAGAATTTTTTTTCTTCTGTATAATCACTTTTTGAAATGAATCAATTTTGCTACTTAGACCCCTATTTTTACCACCAGCAGTCCTTGATTTTTTTATAGCAACAAAATATTTAAAATGTTTTTATCTACTTTTATGTGAATTGACGAGTGAAGTTAATTCAAATACAGAACTCAATTACATATTTACATAGTGTTATTTACGAGATCATGTATACGTCACGAATGTTTAGTTCATCCAGATTTAAGCTTCCTTAAAAATAAATTTTTTTATTTAATAAAAAGACCTCATTTTTTAATATTATCTCAACAAATATTAAAATCAATAGACATTATTATCACTTGTAAAAGAAATATCATACGATATTAATTATATTAATTTAATAAATATAAATTCAAAAATATGAATCATACTATTTAAAATTACAAAAATAAAAAAGAGCAAAAACTTTTATTGAATTGCAAAAGAGATATAAATAAATTTATCAAAACAACTAATAATTTATCTTAGTAATTACTAGTTGATATAATTTTAAAAGATTTATTGGTAAAAGAATGTGTCTGTGAAACTTAATGATATAAATTTTCTTAAAGATGAATCTTCGAGACACTTACTTCAGTAACTTGAACTTTAGGTCAGCTCTGATATGCAATAAAAATTTTGACAACATAAAAAAATCAAGAGCATGCAATACATGAATAAAGTTCACGTACACCTTACCTGAACTCAATTCACGTACGTGAAATTTAGTTCACGTAAACATACGTGAATTCAGTTCACGTGATCTCAGTTAAGTAATGAGACATACGTAAATTGAACTCATGTAATATTAAATATTTTGTTAAAAGAAATTGAGGGATGTAGATAGTAAAAAGGGGTGTGGGTAGCAATATTGGAAATGAAATCTTTCAAAAATGATTAATTTAAAATAAATAAGAAAAACAGATTTTGCCCGATATTTATTATTTGGAAATACTGGTACATTTGCACTAGTTTTATTCGATTAGTCTTGTTGAGAGTTCTTCACTAGCATCTAGAGTGACCAACTAAGTTTTGTATTGGGTGGTAAAGATCAATGGTCTTGGTTTTAGGGTTTTATTTTTGTTTTACCACCAAGCTATCTTTTATAATTGTAATGACTCTTTTTCTTTGCTTTGATAATCATCCAATTTCATCTCCTCTTCCAATCTCTTCTGCATTTCCCTAACAAAGGATCAATCAACCTGCAGCTTTCTACATGGCCACATACACACACGCAGGTAAAAATGGTCTTTAGTTTGTATAAATTGATTACTCTTACAATCAACATGCATCTGATGGAGATATACAATATCACAATTAACAACTAAAATTTATTATAAAGATTTTAATTGTAGATAAAGGCATGATAGATAGATAGATTGATAGCTATTACACATTCTCCCTATTGTATTGATTCCCATGTCATGTCTTGGCATGTTTGTGGAACCCACTTGATTGAAGCTTAGGAATTAGGACTCACATTGTTGCTGCTTTACTCCTACCCTTGTTTAACAATGGAACACAACAGAATATATAATCTTTTCTTTGCTTTAAAGTTAAAGAGAGTTGAAACTTGATCTAAACTTGCACACTACTCTTCTGTCTAAGATTTGATCACATATATAATGACAATGTGGTCCAATTCAATCCAATCCAACACATCCATACACATTCTGTCAGGGTAAACATATGGAAGCACTGAAGGGATTCAAAATATGTGTTATTTCGTTGCTTCTTTTTCTCAGTAGTACTCTTACTCAAAGCTTAAGCTCAACTGAATTAGCATTTGATGACAGTGAATATGAAGATTGGGAAAGCAATCATATACCAACAAGTGAAATCGAGGAAGCTGACTGGAAGATGGTGCAAAGGAAAGGAAATCAGTTTGTGGTGAATGAGCAACCTTTCTATGTAAACGGATTCAACACTTATTGGTTGATGGTATTTGGTACGGATGAGTCCACTAGAGGAAAAGTCACTCAAGTTTTCAAACATGCATCCTCCGTTGGTATGACAGTTTGTAGGACTTGGGCCTTCAATGATGGCCAGTGGAGAGCTCTTCAAAAATCTCCATCGCTTTATGATGAAGACGTATTCAAGGTTCTTCTTAATTGCTTGTTATTTTCATTTTATTTATATATTATATATGCTATTTGGTTAGTGTACACGAGCTAGAGCATTATTCATATGATTCCATTTTATTGTTGGAACCACAAGCAGGCTCTGGATTTTGTGATAAGTGAAGCAAAGAAATACAGAATCAGGCTCATATTATCATTGGTTAACAACTGGGAATCATATGGTGGCAAAGCACAGTATGTGAAGTGGGGCAATGCTGCTGCTGGCCTTAACTTGACCTCCGATGATGAATTCTTTTCACATCCAACTCTCAGAGGCTATTACAAGGACCATGTCAAGGCAAGTTCCTTCCCATAAGACTGATCCAAAACAGCCTTTCTTTTTTATTCCTTTATACTAATTTGATTCCTATATTATTTCTCACTGCGTAGACGGTGCTCAATAGAGTTAACACATTCACAAATGTCACTTATAAGGAAGATCCAACAATTTTTGCTTGGGAGCTGATGAATGAACCTCGATGCACCTCTGACTCCTCAGGTGATAAATTACAGGTCTGCCTTCCACCCAAAACTTTTGCTTTCCATAAGAAAAAGAAAAAAATATGTGGTATTAAGAAGAAAATATATAACAGCAGTTTGCAATATCATGTGTGTTTGAATTTCAGTTGGAAGATTTCAAAAACCAAGAGATTTAGTTTGAACTCTTTCAAACTGAAATTGAAACACACTAATAAGCACTGCATTCTCATATAATCAGTTCATTCTCTGATATTAAATTTTGCACCCAATTGAATATATTCTCTAGGAATGGATAAAAGAGATGGCATTCTATGTGAAGAGCGTTGATCCAAAACACCTAGTAGAGATTGGCCTGGAAGGATTCTATGGCCCCTCAACACCTCAGAGACTTCAGTTCAACCCAAATTCATATGCTCAGCAGGTTGGAACAGATTTTATCAGAAACCATCAGGTTCTAGGTGTCGACTTCGCTTCTGTTCATATATATCCAGACTCTTGGTACGTTTATTTAATGATGACTTTTACTTAAGTATGTTATCATAGAACTGAACTTTTGCCAATTATTTCTGCAAACTTCTAACATTGATCTCAAAATCATATTAATATGCAAGTGAGCACGTTTTTTGTCATTGAGTTTAATAGCTATGCACCGATAAACGAACAAGTTTGACATGATGGTGAAATATGATTGGCATAATTATTGAACTCTTATGTCATAAGCATTTCTTCTTTATGCATGAATACAACAATATCTAACTAGGAATTAGTTACCTGGTTGAAGGATTTCACAATCAATTGCGGATACCCATATCCCATTTGTTAAGTCTTGGATGGAAGCCCACATGGAGGATGCTGAAAAGTATCTTGGAATGCCAGTTGTTTTTGGTGAGTTTGGTGTATCTGCAAAAGACCCTGGCTATAATTCAACATATAGAGATACACTAATAAATACTGTGTACAAGACCATCCTAAACTCTACAAAGAAAGGAGGTAGTGGGGCTGGAAGCCTTTTGTGGCAACTCTTTCCCGATGGAACGGATTACATGGATGACGGGTATGCCATTGTTCTCTCAAAAGCTCCTTCTGCGTCAAGCATGATATCTCTTCAATCCACAAGGCTTGCTCTATTCAACTCCCTCTGCTCTGAGAGATGCCACTGGGGTTGTAAGAAGAAAAAAGTGATGAAAAAAGTACTCTATCACGATGAGCTTTAACACCATGTATCTGGAAAGTTGCCAGTTAGTTGTATATACATGCTTGTCTCAGGAAGCATATGCAAGAGAGTATCAGCTTCAGTTTATAAATGATACAACAAAGAAAGCTAAGAGTGAAGATAAATATAGGGATTCACTATAATCTTCTGTTTGTATTGATGCCATAATGTCTTTACTTCTTATGCTTTGACATTCGTATGACAATTGGTAACAAAAAAGTAAGCTAGCATTGTAGGTCTAAAGTAGTATCGCTATTTATTATATATAAGAACACTATCCAAATGTGAGTGCCATATGGGATTGAATACATAATCACATCTTGGAAATACGTTTCATCAAACAAGACAGACACCAGATATCTCATTGATGATACAGTTCCACTTGGCTTTATATCTTGTTTCAAGCCATAGAACCCGAAGTAATGGAGTTACAGGTAGGTCCTGCCGATCCACGACCGTTCACCTCTTGCAGAAAGAAAACGTGAGAGAGCAGGCTGATTAAGCCCTACAACCACCAAGTGCTCTTGCTAGTGTTTGTTGTCCAAAAGAAAAATATAAATCTATATAGCAGCAAAATTTCCTTCTTTGAGATGTAAATTTCCTCAGGCTTACTTATATGTGATGGTTATCTCATAAGTTAGGTGGGCTTTCCGTAGGACACCTCTGAATTCAAATGTGACCTCCTAATGGAAAAATAAACACTTTACATCAAATTCAAAAGTGAACGACAAAACAAAAAATAAAGGGTACAAGGGTAACCATCTCGGCACATTATCCATAACCAAGGCCAGTAAAAAACTATTCTTGTCATACACTTGGAGACTACCTTTTGCATCAACAAGCATTTTTCAACTCACCTAAGGTAGTGCACATAAATCTGACAGGTTAAATAGGGATTGAAAAAATAAACGAAATATAAAAAAAAGGATGATATACTCACATTACTATGCTGGTCACTTTCTACTTAAGCTTAATTTTGAGAGAACTGCCGCTGCCTGATCACCTCCCAGAAGAAAATAAGGATGTCTCAAAGCTGAAGCAGCAGATAAACGTCCTCTTCTTAAGGGACCTCTCTTAGAGATAAGCTTTGTTGCTAAGTCCCACCCTCTACCAGATTCACTATCAAGAATTTGGAAGTCGGGCCTGAGGCGAGTATTCTCCCTCCATTTTTTCAAATCATATCCACATGTTTTTATTTCCAAATTGAAATTCTTCAAAGCAGCAGGAGACCTTAAGGTTGGTATTGCCATTTGCAGGAGTACAATCCCAGCAGAGTACATATCAAACAGATCAGGGCTGTTTAACTGCAACAATAATCACATAACTCACCTTTAGCACTTCCAATGCAATATATATGTGTCTGTGTGCGTGCAGGCATACATGCAAAAGACAAGGGAGAGTGATTAATTCAGTCAATTATATGATTAACACATCAACCACTCATTTAGATAATGCTCCTATATTAGAGATGTCTTAATCAGGAGTTACAAAATTGTAATTCACTGAATAATTCCATTGTTTGTGAACAGATCTTAGCCAATATTTTTCACTGGAACTGAAAACCCTACAGGAGAATCTTAACTTTAACTACATAATTAAGATACAAGTAATTAAACCTGCCATAGGATTGGTGAAAAGAAAGCAGCAATGGGCTCCGGTGGAGGACTTGGTGTTTCTTCCGGGAGTACATATAGTTCTGGAGGGCAATAGTCGGGATCCAAAAGGGTGCGGTCGGGAATATAATTCTTTCCGATCCTCAGGTCTGTTGCTGCACCAAAATCAATGAGTTTAATCTGCCCCCGTTTAGTAACAACTAAGTTGGCTGGCTTTATATCTCTGTGAACGATGCCTGTATCATGAATTTTCTTTAGAGAAGTAATTATCTGGCGCATGATCTGCTTGATGATCAATGCATTTCGCCTAGAAGAGTCTACACCTTGCAAGACACGTCCAAACATTACAGACTCTAAGTTTGAAGGGAAGTTGCGTTGTTTCATGTAATCGGCAAGAGTACGGTCTCCCTGTGATATCGATAATTCTCCCATTAATTAATATATGTACTATGTTCTAAGATGATAAATCAAGATAACATACAAAACCACTTAAAATGAAATAGTTATAAAAAGTAACTTTATGTCTATTTATATATGAAATAGAAATATGAGGCAGAGCACCTGACCTCAAACTTCCAAACAAGCCATTTTCCACCTTTTATGAACTGTGAGTTAGTTTTATCAGCTATGAAACTTCCAAGGAAATCAGCACATGTTTCAGGTGCTGCTCTAGATAACCTGTAATTGAACCATTCCTCAAACTCACCAAACTCTACAGCCCCTTGGATTCCAACTTTAACCTGCAGCGGAATATTAAACAATGATTACTACTTAATACTAACGTAATCATGAAAATAAGAATGATACCTTTTTAAGAATGACTTTATTATCCTTAGATTTGGGATCCAAAAGACCGGAATAAACAACACCAAAGGAGCCTTCACCGAGCTTATCTCCAACAAGAAAATCAGTGGTCTTCAAGTTTCTCCTTCCAGAAAGATTGTCGAAAGCGAGTTGAAGAGGAGCAAGAAGGTAAGCATCAATGGCACCAATGAGAACACCTGGTCTTGCAGTTAAGTAAAGCCATATGAGAGCACCAAACACGAGAACTTCCCACCTCTGCATGTCTGGTAGATCTTCAAACTGAAGCAGTCCTGATCGGAGGAGAGCAGGGAAGTGGTCCACATTATCAAAAAATGCATAGCACTTAGTAGAATTGGTCTTGAAACGGTTTGTGTTAGTTAATAAAGAAACATTGAATGGAAGGGTGGGCTTTAAGGGACAGAAGCAATTAATACGCGACTTAAGTGTGGCGGTGTTAGGAGTTGTAGTTGGATGGAGCAGAGAAGCCATGCTGATGCTGCTGCTGATGATGATGATGATGCTAATTCCAACTTCCTCCAAACTACAACTAACGTTACCAGTTACCACTCAGGCACCTCTTTTGCCACGTCTTCCTCTTTCAGTTTTATCCACTTTGCTTTGCTTGGTCCAAAACTAACTCCTAAATCTTAGCCATATATTTTTTTTTTTTTAAAAACAAGTCCTCAATTTTTTTTAAATTTTTTTTATTTAATTAGCTGAATTGCAATTTTGATCTTCGTATTTTAGTTAAATTAAAAATAGTCTTTATTTTTTAGAGAGAAATAAAATAGAAAATTACTTTTGCGATTCACCAAAATAGGAGAACCATAACTGCAATTAAGCTTTTTTAATTTAATAAAAAGGTCTGACACTTTGATATTCTTAAAATTAAAATCGCTAAAATTATATATAAATTAAATAAAATATTTTAATTTTTTTGTAAATTATTTAATATTCTTCTTGAAATATTAGTTATAAATTAAGAAATCATAAGATAAAAAGTGAACACATTGTTTATATAAAAAATATTAGTTATAAATTGAGAAATAATGATATAAGTATTGAAAATCATGAGTTATAATTTTCTTCTTCAACTAAAATATGAAAAATTTCACATAATTTCTTGATATTGCGGTAATACAGTTGAAATATCTTATTTTATTTTTTAAAATATAGAAAATATTTATTTAAAAATAACATTAATTTTGCTTAAGAAATTTTCTATAATTATTAAATAAAATATTAATAACTTATTTATTAATTTTTGAAAAAAGTCTCGTATAATAATTTTACTTTAGATCTAATAACATGTTGGGCCGACTTTGTATGCGTGCATAATTCTTCTCATCAATCCATCACTACTTATTAAAAACGACTATAAGATTTTTTTTACTGAAAAATTCAACAAGTATATATTCTAATGTAAATTTAATGTAATAATTATTATAATAAATAATATAATATTTTAGTAATTATAACTATTTTTATAAAATGTGTCAAACAAGAAAAATTTGTTCATAAATAAAGCCTAAAGAGTATATTATTTTACATTTATCTTATTAGTTATAACAGTTTAGTTTTTGTTTTATCTTTTTGTCACAAATTAATCATTTATGTGTTACAACTTACACAAAACTTTATTTTTATTTTTTTATTTCATGTATTGATGTGTTAAGCCACATTCTATTATTTTTTAATAATTTTTTTTATAAAATTTAAAATAAAAAATAATAAAACTATCATCTTTTTCACCTACGTAATTATTTTTATCATCTTCATTACCACCTTCGTTAACTTATTCCTAAAAATTTAGCAAAATCAAAACTCTCAAATTAAAATCTTCAAATTAATCTTAATGTCTTAGTAGCAAATGTTGATATCTTTAAATTAAATGTAATTTTTTTAAATTCAAATATAAAAATTTGCACATATATAAACTAATTACGGTGAATTTATTATATATTTAATATCTCTAAATTTAAAAAAATAAAAATAAAAAAAATAAATCTCATATCTACTAAACTCATCAAAAAAATTCAAATCACAGGCGTACAAAATCCCAGATCTGCCACTACAAGCACACTTCGCTTTGTTTTTTGGTTGGCACGTAGTAAGTACACTCACTTGCTCTTGCTCTTGTTGCTACCTATTTCATCGTTATAAGCTCAATTATACTGCTTTTGTTTTTGTTATGGTTAGTTAGCTACTGAGGTTTATTTTGAAAGTTATAAATTTTGACTGCAAAATTTGTTTTTTCTTAAACTTTTGTGAAATTTGGAAAAGGGTTTGGAAATTTTCGTTGATTTTGTTTCTGGATTTGGAGGATTTATGTTTTTGGAAAATGGGTGTTGAGACTTTCGATGATTTTGCTTTTTTCAGTTTTGAGAATGTTTTGGAATTTGTTTTTATGGAATTGGGAGTTTGTGTTCTTTGAAATTATTGAACTTTGGGGTGATCTATATTGCATTTTAATTGCAATCAAAATAAAAAGGAATGAATGAATTGAATAATATGTGTATTATTGTTGAAATGAGTATGCTATTTATAAAATAGCCTTTATTACTTTGTTTCTAACTAATTTGTTTTTAACTAATTAACTAATTAAGTGGTTAGTTAATTGATTACATACAATGAAAGTAACTTGAATTACACAAAACTGAATAAGGAGAACGTTCTCCGTTTTTTAGTCACAAACCAAGAACGTTCTTGGTTTCCAACACTTTGTCTTAATTCAAGTTTCTAAGTAATTTCACACTTAGCAATCTGCTTAGCTTTTCATATCTACTTGTTCTCAAGGCCTTGATCATTATATCAGCCACATGAACTTCAGCTTGATAATAAATTAGCTTCAATTTGTTTCTTCCAACTTGATATCTTAAGAAGTGAAATCTTGTCTCAATGTGTTTGCTTCTTCTATGAGACACATGGTTCTTTGCCAGATTTATTGCTGAAATATTGTCAACCAACAATGCAATTGGCCTGCAAAATTCAATCTTCAATTATGTTGTTAATGATTCCAACCACAATGCTTGGCCGATTGCATATCTGCCAACAATATACTAAGTTTCATATCATGATAGTGTTATCACATACTGCTTCTTCGAGCTCCATGTTATTGGCGATTTCATGAATTTGAACACATATCCTGAAGTGCTCTTTTTATCATTCTTGTCTCCACACCAATCTGAATCTGAATATCCCACTAAGTCTTCATTTTCATGTTTCAAATCTGTTGCAAACATAATGACACGCCTAATTGTGCCTTGGATATATATCATGATTCCCTTCATTGTCAGCCAATGAGAGTGCTTGGATCTCTCTATGAATCAGCAGACCTTATTTAGTTTTAGCAAACTCCATGCCCAGAAAGTAGCTCAATTTGCCCAAGTCTGTCATTTCAAACTCATCCTTCATGATTTATTTGAATTCTATAATTGCCTTGTTGTTGCTGTCAGTCACCAATAAGTCATCAACATATAGGCACAACAAGATCATTGCAAACTCTCCATTCAGTGTAGAATGCTTCACATAAACTCCATATTCCATTGTGCATTTGATGAATTCAATGCCAATTAAAAATGAATCAATTCTTTTGTTCCAAGCTCTTGGTGCTTGATTTAAACCATATAGAGCTTTCCTCAATCTGAGTACTTTATCCTCTTTTCTCTTAATCACAAAGCCTTGTGGTTGAGACACACACACACCTCTTTTTCAGTCATCCATTCAGAAATGCAGATGTCACATCAAGTTGGCACATCAGCCAGCCCCTAGCACATGTTAGTGTTATCACAAACCCGATTGTCTCAATTCTAGCCACTAGAGAAAACACTTCAGAATATTCTATACATGCACTTTGTAGGAATCCCTTGGCAACCAATCTAGCTTTGTACTTAACAATTGTTCCATCTGGATTCAGCTTTAACTTGTAGACCCATTTCACTCCAATCTGCTTCTGTTATGGAGGAAAATCTGTTAAGTACCATGTTTGATTATTCTCAATTGCATCGATCTCTTCCACCATAGCTTTCTTCCAGGGTCCTTTCTTCAATGTCTCTTCAATATTTAAAGGTTTTGCATAAGCAAATAATGCAAAATCTACTAAATCTCCATTTCTGTCAACATCGTTGTCATTATACACTTCAAATTCTTGTAAATAAGTTGGTGGCTTTCTTGTTCTTTAAGATGTGCTTGATTCAATTCTCTCTTCATCTCTATTTCCACTTATATGTTGCTCATTCTGTACTTGCAAAGGAATATGTGAAGGTTGGTTTGTGCTGCTGGTTGCTTGCTCCTAGTCCCAGTGTTGGTTGTTGGCAATTTGTTTCTGTTTCTAGTTCCAACTCTCATGTTCAACAATTTTGACATCCCTACTGATCACCACCTTGCCTCTGATAGAATCATACAGGTTGTAGGCACATGTTGGATGATATACTACTAAGATCAATGCTTCACTTTTGTCCTTGTAACACCCCAATATTTTTATATATATTATATATGTGTCTTTTAGTAATTTTCGTAATTTATTATTTAATTAATAATTTATTCTACATGTAAATAAATTAAATTAAAATTTACCACTCCCTATTTTATTTGAATAATTATAACCTTTATTTTTACTTAATTGTTTTGGTCTGACAATTACATTAGAACAGTTTATGGCATAATTATTTCTTACGTTGACAATTGTGTATTTTGTTTATTTGATTATTTTCGATAATCATGAAATTGATATGTTATATACATTAGCTTTATTTTTTATACGTGATCTGCAATGATAATTTTGTTTTACTTGATTTATTTTAGTTGATAAAAACATTAATTAAATTATTTAATTAAATTATAATTTATAGAAGGTATATCATTTATTAGTTTTATTTTTGATCAAATAAGTATTTAACCTAGGAGATAATAGAGTTAGTGAAAATACTTAGTTTTATTTATATATTTTATTTAATTAATTTAGTGTGATAATAATAAAATAATTGTTCCTTTAATTTTAATTTTTTGATGAAGTATATTTATATTAATTAATTGTTGGGGTTTTGTTAGTAATTAATTAAAACTCGTAGGAGTATTTTTTTTTAGAGTGAACAATGACCAAGTCAATTTTGGTCAAAATTTAATCATCCACATTATATTCTATTTTTAATAGCATTTAATTATAGAATCGTGTATTTTCTATTTCACATCCACTCAAATGTGTAACAAGCAAGAATAACTACTGTCAATTAACGGTTGGTCATTGAATGATATTATTCCAATTGAATACCTTATTAATGTGTGCAATTAATCTCAATGAAAAAAAATTATTCTCTTTCTCTAATCAGTTTCATTCTCCATTAGCAACATTATATTTTGTTTATCTCAAATATTTTCTAAGTCACTCAAAACAACAACCCACATATTCCCTCTCTTTCTTGTGGAAGCTCTAAGCTTTCGTTTTTTCAACATCATGAGATTTTCGAGGGCTATATAGTGTTACGTGGAAGGAAAGCGTCCAAGGTAAGAGCTTTTCCCCATGCAGAGTTAGGCTAGATATTAAATTAGTGATTCGTAAGATATTAATATGATGTATGGATGTCTTAAAAGAAAAAGATTGATTTTATTTTCGTCGTAAAAAAAATTAGCTATAATGCTTTGATTGTTTTTTTTATATACATCTATCTTGATGAAATTAATTATAGAGTTACATTTTTATTATTATACCTTGATAAATATGTTTGTTGTAAAAATATTTAGTGCTTTACGTGTTTTAGAGTATTTAATTATAAAGTGATAATTTTGATAATGATGTAATTAGTTATATGTTTATCAGGATGTATTTGATTTTAATTGTGGACTTTTGAGTATTTTAAAATTAAAACTTGACTTTTATGAACAATTATGGATTATTAAAATGAAAGTGGTGATTTTGAGATATTTGTTCACATGCATATTTGATGTGTTGAAGTTATTGAGCTATAACTATGAACATCCACGAGAATATAAATTTGATGTCTTGTGCGATTAAAAAAATTTAATCTAAAATATTTTGTCTTTGTAGTTGCCTAAGTGGCTAGTGATTTATGTTTTAAATATTGTTATCTTTGTGGTTGTCTAAGTGGCTGATTATTTGTGTTTTAAATATTGTTATCTTTGTGGTTGCCTAAGTGGCTAGTGACTTGTGTTTTAAATATCATTATCTTTGTGGTTGCCTAGGTGGATAGTGATTTGTGTTTTAAATAGTATTATCTTTGTGGATGCCTAAGTGACTTGTGATTTGTGAAATATTGTTATCGTTGTGGTTGCTTAAGTGGTTGATGATTTGTGTGATTATTTAAGTGAGTGGTGTCATGTACTTTTTGAACATGATTATCATTTCATAACATATCATATGCATCTTTGTGGATGCCTGTGTGGCTGGTTTAATTTTTCCCATTGGTATGGGTGACTTCTGTGTGGACGCCTATGTGGTTGGTTATATCCAGATCATATATATTTAGGAGCATGCATGACTGACATACATTTTATTGTTATTTTTATTTTGATTCAATTATTTGCTATATGGTTGTTATTTGATTTATTTAGATACATTGTATAATTTTGATACATCTTTGAGAACTATTGAAGAATGAATTTCTTTAAATCTTTTCTTACAAAAGGATTTTATATTCATATTTTATGGTTGTTAATTTATTATTTGGTTTAATTTTTTGTTGTGAGATGAACTGACCTCTTACACCAACATTTAGGTACTAACGATCTCAAGAGTTGCATGAATGATGTTTGATTGGTGCACGCACGTGGGAAAAAATGACTTTTATTTAAAAATAATATTTTGTATTACTAAAATATTGTAGTAAATTGTAAAGTTAATTACTCTTCATCATTAACTTTTAATAGAAAGACCGAAATGATATTTTATTTGCTAGTAAATAATTGAATGTCATTGATTTTAGTCAACCTTGCTTCTTTTGAATTTCACTCAAAGAAAATTTATTTAATCTTGAAGTTTTTGAATGTCTCTGATGCTTCATCTTTAGTTTTAATCAAATAAATCCACAACATTCTACTAAATTTATCAAAAAAGTTATGAAATACTTATTACCTCCTATTGATGACACTTCAAATGGTCCACATATGTCACAATGAATCACTCCAAGAACGTTCTTCGCTCTTGCTTGCACTTGTGATTGAAAGGAATTTCTTGGTTGTTTACTTTCCATACATACTTTACACACCTTCTGAGGGATATCAATCATAGGAATTCCACTCACCATCTTCTTGACTCCTAACTACTGCAAACTTTTGAAGTTAAGATGGCCAAATCTTGAATGCTACAACCAGTTTTCATCAATTAAACATGCTGCCTTCAGAATTTGAATATCAATAGCTTGTATGTTGATGACAAATGTTATGTTCTTTGAAATAGGAGCCTTGAGTATCATCTTCTTCTGCCCATCATACATTTCTAAGGCATCGTTCTTCATGATCACTTGAAAACCCTTTTGAATCAGCTGCCCAATTCTCAGCAAAATTCTCTTCATTCCTGACACATGCAGTACATTTTCAATCATTACAATCTTCCCATTTCTTCTCTTAATCACAATGTTACCAGCTCCCTCAGCTTCCAAGGGTCTATCATCAGCAAATCTTATTTTACTTCTTCTTGATGCATCAATATCTACCATACATTATTTATGACTTGTCATGTGATTGGAATAACCAGTGTCGAGGAACCATACCTGGGATGAAAAATGTTCTTCCTTTGGGGTAGCTATTAATAAAACTATGTCTGAAAATGGAGAACGTTCTCCATCTATGGTTGAAAACAGAGAATGTTCTCCGTTTGTGGTAACCAACAACATGATTGTATCTGAGTCTAATGAAGAACATTCTTGAGCAGCACATGCTTCATCTTCTTTTGTTTCCCTCCTTTGCCAGCCCAACATTCATTTGCAAAATGTCCAAACTTCTCACAGTTGTAACATTGCACCTTCTTCTTGTCAAATTTTCTTGATTTTTCCTTTTGATTTACCACTTTAATTTCCTCCTTTTGATGAAGATTCAAACTTATCTTCATCTTTCTTGAATTTATTCTTCCTCCACTTCTTTCTCTGGTCTCTGCATGCTTCCCAGAGTTACACCCACTTCTTTCATCCATTCTCAACTCTCTTATGTCTAGAGTTCCCTGCAACTCTTCAAGACTTAATGCATAAATGTCTTTAGATTCTTCAATTGCACACACAACATAATCAAACCTGGGATGCAATGATCTCAAGATTCTATTCAGTCAACTTCTCACCACAACTAGCCATCTGATTTGTGATAATTCTCAATCTTGAAATCATATATGAAACCTTCTCTTGTTCCTCCATCTGCAACAATTCGAACTTTTTTGTAAGGTATGCAATTTCACTATCTTGACCTTGGTTCCACCAGAATAACACTTCTCCAAAATGTCTCATGCTTCTTTTGCACTTCTTGCATAAGAAATTTTGTCAAAGTTGGTCGTTTCAAGGCATTGATGAAGAATGAAGATGGCCTTGCAATATTTCTTCTTGTTTTCTTTGAATCTTGATCTTTGTTCCTCTATTGGATTGGCTCCCAGATCTTCAAAACGTTTCACTATGATTTCCAACACTTCTTGAAATCCAAACAATGCTTGAATATGCACTCTCAATCTATCCCAATCTTTTCCATCGAAAGTGACATATGGGCTGGAAAATTTCCATTGTTTGCACTTGAACCCATTCTCATTTCACTCGTGTTTATCCTCACACTTCACTTGTGTTCTTTTGGGATCGAAAACCTTGCGCTCTGGATACCACCTGTTGGCGTTTTACTTGCAATAAAAACCAGAAAGAAGGAATAAATGAATTGAATAATATGTGTGTTATTGTTTAATGAGATGAATATGTTATTTATACATAACCTTTATTACTTTGTTTCTAACTAACTTCTTCTTAACTAACTAACTAAGTGGTTAGTTAGTTAGTTGATTACATATAATTCAATTAACTTGAATTACACAAAACTAAATAAGAAGAACGTTCTTCGTTTTTCAGTCACAAACCAAGAATGTTCTTAGTTTTCAACAACTTATGCATTGAGTTTTAATTTTTAGTTTTAACGATAGTCTATAATTATATTTAATAGAGATTATAAATGATATTTGAATAACTAATTTTAAAGTAACATTCAATAAAAATAAAGAATTTTAGTATATTTTTTTTTAAAAAAAAAACACGATTCCAATAATACACAATCATTACACTTATTATAAATTAGTATAGACTATCATCAAAATGATTGATTTGCGTTGGACGAGAGTATACAATTATTTTATATAAATAATACACAATCATTACTCTTATTATAAATTAATATAAAAATATATAATAAATTAAAATTGCACTATAGTTGGGTCGAATCAAAACTTTTGAACCTAAAGCGAATTTTAAGAAAATATGTTGACATAATAAATGTTAAAATTAAATATTTTATGTTAGACATAATAAAAATAGTTAGACGTAGCTAGTAGTAGTCAGTTTGTTAAAAGTCTACAAGTTATATTTTGTATTAGAGATAATAAAATTAGTTAGAAGTAGTTAGTAATAATTAGTTTGTTAGATCTATTAACTCTCTATATATTAAGTTTTTCATATATTCTTTTGATATTTTTTAATCATCAGTAAGAAATTTTTTAAGGAAACTTTTTTTACAAAAGAAATTACAAGATCATAGAATTGATGACAAAATATCCAATCAAGGATAACAATTCATCTTAGGTGGAATACAAATAACAATGAAAGGAAAATTCGACAACTTAGTGACAATTTTGTTGCCAGGAAAATGATAGGAACCATCACAAACACGCTAAACAAAAACAAAAGATGAGATTGAACGAGATAAATAGAGACATTATATACATACATGTTCCAACAGGATCGAACATCTGATATGAGTAGAGCTGTCAATTTGACAAGTCCCCTAATTATTGGTCCCAGCCCACATTTTGAAAGGGCAAAAAAATTAATAATTTAAAAGGCCCCTAAAAACAAGGTCCCCTAAACTAAAAGCCCCCTAAAAATTTGGGGGCACAGGAGGCCCATAGGCCCAGTTTTTTTTAAAAAAATCGATTTACTTTTTTTTCGATAAAAATTTCTGATTTTTTTCGATAAAAAATTTTTGATTTTTTTTCGATAAAAAATTTCCGATTTTTTTTCGATAAAAAGTTTCCAATTTTTTTCGATAAAAAATTTCCCATTTTTTTTTTTTGATAAAGAGTTTCAGATTTTTTTTTTCAATAAAAAAATTTTAAAATTAACAAAATATTGGGGGCATATGGACCCTTAGAGCCCCCTCCCTTAGGCCCCATGAAATAATGGGCCGAAATGAAGAGGCCCCTTAAAAAATTATTTTATAGGAGGCCTAATAATAAAAGAAAAAAAATAAGGAGGCCTTGTAGTTTGGAGGCTTTTTTGACGGCTCTAGATATGAGTATGGAGAAAATGTTATCAGGTTGGTTCGCTCAACCATCATCTTCGGTGTCAATATGGTGATTGTTAAAATCAACTTCTCAATTTCTAATCATTGATGAATCGAATCCAATGAGAAGAAATAGCAAATGATGAAGTTGGTTCTCAACTTATAAGATAGAGGAGCAACAAGTGATTGACACAATCAAAATCACAACAGAATCAAAATCACAAAATTTGTGCTTAGAGTTCTTGTCATCCTTTATGCTAAAGTTATCTTGAATTGACGAATCTTGCTCAAATATTTTGAAGAACATTCTTCATCTTCTTGGATGAAATTTTTTTCATTGCAATCTAAACCAAAATTTCACCATCAAAATCGATGGAAATTGTAGCACAAGTATCGCTATGATATACCTTGTTGAGAAGTATAGTAGAGTCTAACAAATAGAAAAACATATGATGAGAATGATGAACTTTAAAATTGATTGAAGGTAAATTCTGACATGTATCATAATCTATTAGATCAGTTTTAAAAAATATTTAAAATTTCAACGATCACATACATCGTCTCTTAGATGTAGATGCTAATGTCTTTATTTTTTGACTATAGTGACTTAAATAATATTGATTTAATAACATTATAAAAAAAAAAAAACATGCATATTATGATTAATTGACATCAATTGAGTTATCATCTTATTGATAAAGACAGAGATAATCACAAACTATTATTTCTAAAAAGTATTCAATCGTCGTAAGAATTTTCAATAATTTTTCAGTATTAGTATGTAGTGAACCATTTATAAAGATAGTCCACCGAAAAACTCACCTTAAATAGAAGGGGGAAAATTAAGTGTAAATGCACTTTGATCCATCTATTTTGTTCAAAATAAACTTTTAGTTATCTCATTTCTAAAATCGATTTTTTAGTCCCCTATTATCTAATTGGGATTTTTTTTCCCCGTAATATGACCCTCTCGTTAATGACATGACACTTAGATTATATGTGAGTTGAATAAAATATTTTTCATGTCATTATTATTGTAATTAATTTTATTAATATATTTAAATAAATTTATCTTATTTAAGTATTAAAAATTTTAAAATTGTAAAATATTTAAATAAAATATTTTTAAAATTTAAATAATTGTTGGATAAAATAAATATTTTTAAAATTTTAATTTTTAAACACTTTAAGTATTAAGTTTAATTTTAAATATTTAATTTATAAATAAGCTTATTTTTAATATTTTAATGTATAAATAAAATTCATATTAAAATGTAATAAATTTAAATTTAAAAATATGATATTTAAATATTTAAAATAAAGTAAATAAATTTTAAAATTTTAAATTATTAAAAAAAATATATTAAATATTTTTATTAAAATATTTTGAATTTTTAAATTTTCATTTTAAGTATTTTAGTATATAAATAATATAAATAATATAAATAATATAAATTTATTTTTAATATTTAATATATAAACAAAATTAATTACCACAATAATGACATGAAAACTATTTTATACAACTCACAAATGTCCTTTTGAATAAGAGTGACACATCATAAAAATTAATGGTGAATAAAAAGAATTATTTAATAGAATGACCAAAATTGATATTTTAAAATTAGAAGAATTAAAAGTTCATTTTAACACAATAAAGACCCAAAAAATTATTACAATTGTTGTAGAGTGCATATTATACAGTGATCGTACCTAAGTTAACAAGCTTTAAATGATTTTTTTTGAAAGGAACTTTAAATGATATATATCTAATACTAACTAAAAACTAACATGCACGAAGGATCATGGAACCGGATTATTAGTTCTAGATTACAACTACCTGGATTTTGTCTCTACCTTAATATATCCAAGATCCACATTACCAGGAAGGGCAACATCGCTCGTTCATAACAAATTAACCATTAATTTCACTATGACGTGATCCAATGACATAATTACTATGACATCTCCTAATTCAACGTGGCACATCTATGGTCGTTGGATGCCTAGATATATATGTGGATAACTTGGCAATTGGATCGATGGAATTGGACTTGGTGTATTTAATTTGTTTTAAGTTGCAAGTTGCATATATAATATGCTAATGTAATTAAGCGCGTAATTAACTAATTAAATCAATAGATAGGTGCATATACAAGACCATAGGAAGAGGGAAGGAAAGGGAATAATAATTATACAATAATACTACTAGCCATTGATATAAATATATATATATATATATATATATATATATATATATATATATATATATAGCTACATTGATGGATGCTTAAATTAAAATAAAGGGTAGACAGATAGACAGAAAAGGAAAGTAAGAGGATTGAATTGAATTAATATTATTGAGAATGGATGAGGCAATGGAGGAGGTCGTGAGGGGGCGTGAGTTTGCTAATGAACTTAGACAAATACTAGTTGATGGTGATGTTGCAGTGATGAAGATGAATCGTTCCAATCATCTACTCAACAGCATTCTCAACTCATTTACCAACACACTCTTCCTTTTGAACAAACATCATAATCAAATTAAGGACTTTTCGTTCACGACTAAATCCGAGGACTCTCATGATAGTTCCGCCACTGGTAGAGGATGTTACAAAAGAAGGTAATTAATTAATGAATCACTTTCTAGTTACTATATATATTAATAAGAGTTTAATTAATGTTTGTTAATTTGCAGAAAAAGTACAGAAACATGGGAGAAAGTGTCAGAAAGTGAAACAGATGATGGACATCAATGGAGAAAGTATGGACAAAAAAAGATCCTGACTTCCAAATATGCAAGGTGAATAATTAATTACAAATGAATTAATAATATATATGCATCTGTAATTAATAATACATATATATATATGGATGGTGCAGGAACTACTACAGATGCAGTCACAAATTTGAAGAAAGATGCGAAGCAACCAAACAGGTGCAGAGAATTCAAGAGAAGCCTCCATTGTATAAGAGCACCTATTACACCCACCACACTTGCAAATACTTACCAAACCCAGCTGCAGATATCATATTTGATCCTCCTCCTCCTCCTCCTCCTCCTCCTCCTCCTACTCATCACACCAATTCCTCCATATTACTTTCTTTTAACAACACTTTCCCAACTCTAACCAAACAACATTGCTCCTTTTTATCATCTTCATCTTTTTCTTGTAATAAGGAGGAATTAGTATTTCCCTTACCTAATAATTCCTTCGATACTGATGATCAGCACCTCTCCCCTCCTCCTCCTCCTCCTCCTCTTTTATCAACTCTTCAATTTCATGATCATGATGATGATATCATGTATGGCCTCTTCTATCATGATTCTCTTCATCATCACGATGATCATTTCTTTCACCCTTAATTTTCTTGAGTTTTCATAAGGAATTCATTAGTGTTTGTTAGTCACGTCAATCTTCTTCATTGTTTTGGCCTTTTATTATCTACCATGTTAATTAATTCACTGGAGTTTGTCACTGTTATAATTACTTTCGTTGGGATGAGATGATAACTTCATTATAATTAAGAAGCATTAATTATTTTCATGTGTTGTGCGAATACAACACCCTAAACTACTCCTCCACAACTCAAGTCATTGCTATTTGTTTTAAAATAGTGACCGTAGAGAGTATTAATTAAATTAAAAAGAAAAGACAGAGTAATAAAGTCAACGAATTAAGGACGGTATGTTCATATAAATAAATACAGCGAAGCATAACCAACCCAATAATAGTATTTTGTAGTTGAAAAATAGTGGTGATTTGGTGGGCATCTATCCTTTTTGCTTCAACCACTCCCAAAATGAAATTAGCAGACACATCTGTTTTTTAATTTCATACATACATTCAAGACCTCTTTTATATAAGTATACAACATTAGTTGTGCAGGGTGTGAATTTCCTTTCTTTATCATGTGAATTAAAATTTTCAAATCTTTCTTGTTTTAATTTTGGATGTTGCCACGTATAACTAACTTCTAGGGGTGAACTAAATTGTTTTTGAACTGAACTAATTTATAAAAATTGAGAATCAAACTGCTTTCGAACTAATTTATTAAAATTAGAACCGAACCGATTTTCAGTTAAAAAAATCAAACTGAACCGGTTTTTATTTAAAAAACTAGAACCAAATTTATTTTTTAGAAATAATTAGGTGTAATTATGTAAAATTTGGCCAATATATACAAAACCAGTTCGGTTTAAATTAATACACTGGTTCACCAGTTTATAAAACGGTTGAGTTTGGTTTCTTGAACTGAAAAAAGGTTTGGTTTAGTTTTCAAAATAGTCTAATTCAAAACTGAACTTTGCTCACTCCTATTAATCACGACTAAAAGCTTATCTCGGCAAATATAAGTCCACGTTGTCTAGAGATTGTTCTTGAAATTTATTGATAGTCATTTAGAATTAGACAATCACATAGAATTGTTGTTTTATGAGTTTAGAGATTGCCTTCCAAATTTGTTGATAATCATTAAATATAAGACAATTTCAAATTTGTTGATAATCATTAAATATAAGACAATTATAGAGAATTGTTGCCTTATCATTTCGAAAGTTCATGGAGATTATGACGGTGACATTGACATGCGAGAAATTAATGTAAATGATCATGTCAATGTTTTTGCCTAAAATAAATTTTGCTTTAAGAACATGATTTATCAATCTCATAATTATCAGCTTTGTTCCTTTACAAAAACTTTTAGATGGTCAAGATTTCTCAAAAACATTTCGAGAGTATCAATATTTAATTTGATTTTGTAGTTTGAAAGATCAAAAGTTCAAAGTGATTTTGTGATGCACACATTAACATGTGAGGAAGGTAGATGACCTGCGAATGTTTTTGCTTGAAATAAATTTTAATTTAAAAATATTTTGCTAATCCCATAATTATCATATTTGTCACAATACACAAAGCTTTGTATTGGTCAAGATTTGTAGATGTTTAATTTGATTTTGTGGTTTAGGAGATCAAAAATTAAAAGTAGGCTTTAAAATTTAGTACATCGAAAAAATTATTGTCATTGATTTATAGATGAATTGATAGAGTTTGAACTCAAATATTAAAAAATTGAAATCAATTTCATTTAAAGTATAACTCTAAGATTTGTTATAAATCTATGAACTTAAATAAGCATAATTAGATCATAATATTTGAAATTAAGTTAAACACGTATATTGTAAGTACTTGTTCGACTTGTAATTTTGAAGTAAATTAGGATAAATACTTTGAACTATTGCAAAAATTGAACCTTCAAAATTTAAGATCAAATAATCTTTAGGAATTTCTATTAGATCATTTCACTTAACAAAAATGGAGAAGTGTTTGAAAATGGTGTCTTGCTGTGAAAAGGGTGATGGGAGAGAAAAAAAACTATAAAACAATAGTCTTTTCATTCTGAAATAAAAAACCAAGAATCATTAAGGTGATAGTCTCGGAAAATGCTGATTTAGTAAAGATAATAAATGATTATTTGAATACTAATATTTTTTTAAATAGTATATATTATAGTAACTAATATTTTTTTGATAATAATAACTAACATTTTAATACATGTGAAGCAATAACATTTTTGTTTATAAATAAGGTTGGAGAAATTATACATTTGATGTTACTTATAATTTTGTTGCTCTACATGAGTAATTTTTTAATGTCATTAGCATATTTTTTGTGTCAGTTATTTATTTAATTAAGTAAGTCCATCTTTTGTAATATATTAATAAGTATATATTTTGTAATCTTCCATATGCACCCCCTCTTCTAGTAACCTGGCTCTGATACCACGCTGGCCGGGAGCCTTCCATACCATAAGATGTAGTCTTAATTAAATCATCATCAAGCCGAGATAACAAACAGCCATACCTAGGCATACAAATCTCAAGGCACAGATTATGATTTAAGGCTAACATCTCATGATAGAAAGGACCGTAGCAAGGATCAATGGTCTGATGTTTTCTGATACACAAGATCCCCATAACTGAGGCGAGTGTAGAGCATACTTGCATCTCTTATAGGGTGTTTATGATATAAACATAATAGCTAGAGCTTTCAGAAAGATAAGAGAACTTAGAAGAACATGTTAGAATATAAGAACACTTAGGATTTTATTTCAAGTTCACTCTGAATTCAAATGTTACAACATACCTCCTTATATAGCCAAGGAGTTACATAAGGGACAAAGTACAAACTATTCATGATAATGCCAAGATAAGCATTATTGGAATGCTTTATCATGTGATGGGAGACACAATCATGACAACTTTTGACTATTTTGCCATAATTATGACACCTTTTGACATAACTATGATAGCTTTTGACTATTATGCCATATAGGCATAATTATGACACATTTGGACTACATTGCCACATTATTTTCACTATTTTACATGGGCATACGAAATACAATACTTATACAGTACACATACATGGCTCTTTGATACATGTTCTTGTGACTCATTATCCCTTACGGATAGGCTCGTGACTTGGAGACATATTCTGATCAGACAAATACCCTTCAGTGAGATAATTGCGAAAATAATCTGGCTCGTACAACCAGATGTCCTCCAATATTTCCCTCAAAGATTCTTCATGAAGACTTTCTGAAGCGTCGAGATCCATTGAATTTTCTTCAAAATTCATTGCTGCAAATTGTTCTTCAATTTTTATTTCAGTGTTTTGTTCTTGTTGAGTAGAGCTTTCTCCAATTTGAATTTCCACTTCTTGCCATTGGGATCTCTTGAGAATTTTATGTCCTTCTTCTTGGACTTCTTTAGGGTTAACTGGTTGCCACTAGGAATGAAGATTTCCATGACTGATACAAGTTGTATCGACCTGAGTTTTTTCTTGATAGATATTAATGAAATTGAGATAATCTATTAATTCCTTTATGACTTTTAAACTTGGAGGATAATCATCAATGGTTTCCCATACATCAGCATAATTCGAACTAATGAGGAGTTTAGTTCTGGAATCAATCTGATATGGCCTGTGTATAATGAAGACCGTTTTGAGTTTGCTTATGGCATCCTGTGCTAATCTTCTTCCTTTAACTTCTTCTAAGACTAATTCCAATTGTTTTCTCCACCATTCTAGTGGAGAGTACCATTCAAGTACAGTCCATATTAATGATTTGTGATTCTTTGCTTCCACAAGATGGTTGTACATTGCTTCAGTCGGAACATAGGCAGGCATGACATACAGACTAGTTGCACACCAGATATACCACAAATGGTTTTCAGTAAACTTAAGCTGTGGGTCTATCTTAAATGGTAAATAAAAGGGTGTGTCTATCTGAAAGGGAGACCGATCCGGGAGCTTTCTCATGTCCTTCATAATCTTGGTCATGAAGTAAAAGAGGTTGTTCCTAGCGTACTCTTTGAGCCGAGATGGGGAGAAAGACGAGTCTATTCCAGGAGGAAAATCTTTGAAGGCAGAGCCATGGGCTGGTAGTGGTTTGACCATAAATATGAGTGGAAAAATGTGTTTTTTAGTGATGACCTGGATGGGTTTTATGGGTCTGGAAAGTAAATCAGGAATCAGATTTTGATTTCCTTTGATATGTTTTACCGTAAAATCATATCTTGAGAACCAATCTTTGAGCCTAAGAGCTTGTGGATCTGGAGGCATCTTGTTTTTAAATTCGAGAATCCTGGGAAAAGAAGAATTATCCATCTGAACTTCAAACTGGTAACCCCTCAAGTGGAAATCGAATTTTTGGATTCCTAATTTGACTGCAAGTGCTTCCTTGTAAGTGGTGTGGTAATGTTTTTCGGCTTCTTTAAATTGTCCACTCGCGTGACCACAATAATGCTTTACCCCATTAATTTCTTCTATTAAGACCGCGCCCCAATAATGATCACTCGCATCAGTTTGCAGAATTCTTTTCCCATTTCCTGGAATCTTTAGGGCAGGTGGAGTTTGTGCAATTTTCTTTAATGTTTTGACGGCTTCAGTATGCTGTGATTCCCATGGCGGAGGATTTTTCCTAAGCAATCGTGACAGTGGGCTTGTGTATCTGGCAAGCTTTGGGATGAAATTTCTGATATAATTAATTATACCAAGAAATTGCTGAATTTGTTTGGTGGTGAGATTTTTATCACGGAAATTTAACAGTTCTTGAGCAATGTGAGGTTGAGGTTGATATTTCCCTTGAGAAAAATGCATTCCTAGGAAATCAATCTCTGTTTGGGCTAGCTGGCTTTTCTTTTCAGAGAGCATTATTCCATGGTCTTGGGCTATTTTGAGGAATTGACTCAATAATTGTTTTTGAGCCTTTTCATCTTTTGAGAACAACAGGACATCATCGATGTAGATGAGGATGCTATCGAGGATAGGCTCAAAAATTTTTGTCATGGCTTTCTGAAATAGCGAGGGAGCTACCTTAAGTCCAAATGGTAATACTGTCCATTGGTATTGGGCATTAGGAATGCAGAACGCTGTTTTGTAACGATCCTTGGGTTCAACACCCAGTTGCCAAAATCCTGATTTCATATCAAACTTTGAGAAGATCTGAGCATCTTTGAGGAAGATGTTTAAAGAAGAGGTCTTTGGAATAGGAAATTTATCGTCTTTCAAAAAATGATTAAGAGGTTTATAGTCAATTACCAACCTCTTTTTCCCTCTTATTTTCTCAGACCTTTTTTCTACATAAAATGCTTGGCAAGCCCATTCAGATTTCGTGGGCTCTATCAGTCCTAGTTTGAGCAGCTGATTGCATTCTGCTCGGGCCAAAGCTAAGTCCGACGGGCTCATTCCTGGATGAGTAGCTTTGGTTGGATTAATATCTTCATTGAGCTTGAAGGGAAGTTGGACAAAAAAGTCTTTGTTTGTCCATAACGGTTTTGGATGAAAGAATTCCCCATGATTATCCGCACAAAGTTTCAGTAGTTTAGATTTGATTTCTTCATACCCAGCAGGAACTTCGGAAAGGGAATATAACTTTAATATTCCTGAATAGGGTTTAAATTCTCGTTTGTATTTGATTCCTGTAGGGAGAATTTGGAGCCTATTTGCTGCTGAATAGACATCCATTCCAACAACAATATCTTTATTTGGGAGGCTACTACCAATGACCTTTGTCCAAACTATGCATTATGGGAAGAATCTGATACCAATCTTTTCTTTTGTCATCAGATCTGTTCTGAAAGTTTTGCCATCTGCTGCTACAAAGTATGCAGCATGCTTCGCCCATGCTTCTGTAGGGAGAATGCTTGGGTTCATCATTGTTATCTGTGCACCAGTGTCCATGTAAGCTATGACCTTTTTGGGATGAGAAAATTTTGAGGCAAGGACATGGATTTCAACACAAGGGAGAGGAGGAGTAGGTAAGGTACTTCCTATTTCTTTGAATGAGTAAATAGGAAAACGTCTGTCATCTTCTAATTCAGCATATGTTGCTTCATCTGAAGAAGAGTTATCTGTGGAAGAGTCTTGAAGAGCGAAAATTGTGTCTTCATCAGCAGAGCTTTGTTCGGAAAATAAGGATTCCAGATCACCTTCTAGTGGTTGGAGAGAATTGATCATTTTGGCAGCCTTGTTGGATTTGTTGGGGCATCTTTTAGAAAAATGTCCTTTTTCTCCACAAACAAAGCATATTTGATTTTCTCTCTTTCCTCTGAACGACTTCTTTCTAAAAAACTTTAAAGCCTTCCTTTTCTTTGCTTTCTTGAAGATCTTGGAAGGTTTGGTGAAACTTTTATGATGTTGCTTTTTTCTTGTTGAACAACTGCATTTGTTGTCTTTGCACTTGATCTCTAAGTAGGGCTTTTTGCAAGCCTTAACGAATTTAGATTTTTGTTGTACAATCTCTGAGAAATGCTGGTGTAATCTGCACAGCTTTTCAAGTGCTTCTAATGTTATTTGATGAATCTGGCCGAGACTCAAAACTTTGATATCCCTATGGGAAGCTGCTATCATCTTATGAATTTCTGGTTGTAGCTCTTGAGGCAATGAAGAGATATATGTATTTTTTAGACTATGATCATTAAATCCATTAAGGACATAATATCTCTGAGTCATTCTTTGATAATGTCTTTCAAGATCCTTAACTTTAAGTGAGCAGCACCTCATCTCATAGAACTCTTGCCTGTTCTTTCTGTCAAATATTTCCATATCTCCAATAAATTCACCGTGAAGAATTCCAAGGACAGCAGCAGTGTTTACTAATCTGTGTAACTCATCTTGTTTTAATGGACCAAGGTTATGGTACCATTCCTTTAATGTGCCGGTCATTCTGCAACAAAATTCTTCAATGATCTTGTAAGTATCTGCGCTTATTTTCATCATTTGAGTGTCAAGCCAAGCGCCGAATTCGAGGAGTCTTTTCCTCCACATACTAGGCAGTATATCATCAAGTGTGAACCATGGTCCACTATTTATCTTTGGTTTTCCCGAGGCTGGATTTTCTTCGAGTGATTCTTCATAAATGGATCCTTCTTCTTTCACATTTACCATGAAAAATTTGGAAATACCTCCATAATTCCTCTCGGATTCTGATTCTTGTTCTGGTACTGATGAAAAGGACTCAGATCTTCCATCACTTGATGGATCTTGGGAAGAATCATCTTGTCCAAAAGAAGAGGAGTCTTCTAGAAGAGAGTTGGTTTCTTGTGGAAACGTTTGGCCTTCGGTGATTGTCATGGCTTGGAAGCTCTTTTCTGGAATTTCTTCCTTTTGGATTTTTGGGGGAGGCGTTTCAACAACATCCTGAGAATCAGATGATGATACGCTCAAACAAGTAGTTTTTTCTTTTGATCTAGATGTCGAGGTCTTGGTGGTTCTATCAGGTTTTGGTCTATAGGCTGAGGGTATGTATTTGACATAATCTGGAGGTGATGATGCATAGGTAAGGTAAAAAGGGGATACCTTTCTTGGACGTGAGAAGTATGATGGAAAACTAGGAGGGTTGAGGAAAGGATCCTCAACGGGTTTTAGTTCTTCCTCTTTGGAGGCTTTCAAGAAGTCATCAATCTCTTTTACTTGGGTTTGTAGACTTCTGAATGCTCTTTCCTTTCGGTCAAAATCTTGGCCAAAAGTTCTTTCATCCAACATCTTTCTCAAGTCATGCTCTAAGTGAGAGACTTGGGCTTTTAAGGTCTTGTAATGCTTCTGCATTTTTTGAGACAGAAATTTGAGATTGTCATCTGTTTCTTCTATTTTTTCCGCGATCTTATCCATTTTTCTGTTTAGATTATGAAGAGAGTCATTTTGAGCAACCATGTTTTCCGATTGCCAATTTAGAACCTCTTCTGCTTGAGTTAAAGGTTTGAGCTTTCCGTCAGGCTGAACTTCATTGGGCTGAATGAAAGGTTTAGATGATCTGTTTGTAATCGGATCCACTTTCCTTTCTAGAGCAGGAAATTGTTGGTCATATTCGGTTGTAGCAGAGTACATGAAACAAGGAATTGGCTGGGTATTTTTTGGAGGGTCTAGAGGTTTACAATAATCTGAAGGTGACCAAGAAACAAGAGTAGGGTCATTTGGCGGCAACAACTTTTCTTTTCTGAGAATTTTAAGTGCTTCTTTGTAGATAGGAAGAGGCTTTTTCCTATCATGAATCCCTACCCATGGACCGTTGTCAGGATCCAGATTTCTCCTTGGTGGATGAGGTGGCCTACATATCTCTTTTCTTTTGGGAAGGATGATATTTCTGTTGATATCATCGTCATCCAACCAACAGTCACATCCTGGGTCGCACTTGCTGGGATCTACATCCCAGATGAAATGGCCGTCTATCTTGTCTGTATAGATAGGTTCTCCTTTAGCAGTGACAGCATGAATAGGACACCAATCTTCTTCGAGTATTGGTTGTATCATCATGGTCTGGAAAATAGGAGAGGCCGAGCTTGATCCTTCTTCTGGTTTTTTGAAGATTGTTTTAACAGTTCTGTCAACAGATCTCCTAAAAGTGGCTTCTTGGGATTGTATTGGTCTTCTGTCTTGGTGGAGTCTTTCATAGTTTGTTATCCATTCCAGGGGAATTAGTTGGGTTAATTCCTCTCTTGTGATTCTCCTTGGGATCTGGACGATGGAGGGTATGTCCTCTTCTCTATTGGTGACGATCAATAGTGAATCAGAAGAACATCCAGAGAGTGGCAGATCTATGGAATGATTTTGGAGACGGTAGATTATCTGATGATGAAGAGTTGCAGACAAGGCTTCTGGGACTTGATCAGATCCAGTAATTTGAACTTGGACCTTCAGCCTCGTAGAAAGAGTTATGTCATTGAGACTCACATTGTAATTCGGGAAGATGGTGAGGACCACACTTCCAGCATGGAGAGATGTCAGGACAGTCCCTATGACAGCATTTTCGTAGTGTAAGTAGCTCGAATCTAGGAGAGCTATCTTGCAGAAGACAGGCTGATTTTTCCTTCCATGGAGAGAAAGGATTAGTCTTACGGCTCCAAAGTGGAGAGCTGTGTAGCCTTCAGCCTTCCAGTGATTTATGAGATTCTGAGGAATCTCTAAATCGACGTATTGTTCCTGATTCGTTGCTTTAAGACTACACTGATCCAGTCGAGATGACTGTACATATTCTTTCATATGTGGACGATTTGTGGAAATAAGGTTTCTAATGGATCTAGTAATGGATCTTTGTCTCTTAAAGATATTATAAGGGCTTAAAAGGGGAGGTATGGTTTCAGTGATTTGAGCATCCTCTGGAACATAAGAATACTCAATGAGATTTTCTATCTTATTAGAGATGGTCTTTTTACAATTTTTTGGGAGGGATATAGAAGAAGTTAAGGTAATAGGTAAGTTTGTAGATTCTGTTGTTTCCATGGTTGTGGTGTATCCTTCCTTACTCACTCTCTCTATCAGATTCATACCATATGCACCCCCTCTTCTAGTAACCTGGCTCTGATACCACGCTGGCCGGGAGCCTTCCATACCATAAGATGTAGTCTTAATTTTATCAGAGCCAGGTCACTGGAAGGTTGAAGGCTACACAGCTCTCCACTTTGGAGCCGTAAGACTAATCCTTTCTCTCCATGGAAGGAAAAATCAGCCTGTCACAAAAAATGATGTTTAAAAAGTTAAAAAACAAAAATGGAATGGTTTGGGTGGGTGAGTGAGTAAGTTGAATGACAGTGACCACACTAAACTACTTATCTCTTTTCAATGTATCTGCTGCTATGTGATTTTAAGTATTTAGAAGCTTATGTTTCTGCTTCTGCATGATGATGATGATGATCTACGCACTAGTACTAGTTTCTGTGTTTCCGATTATTCTAGTAGTTTATGTTAATGCTTCAATTCATCACTACAACGACCCTTTCACTCACCGCTCCAACGCTTTCTTCTTCCACGCCGGCACCGAAGCCCTCTTTTCCTCTTCTTCTTCTTCTTCTTCTTCTTCTTCACACAATTCCTTCATCAGGTATCTAATCTACGCTTCATATACTCTTTTCTTTTACTTTTATTATTAAATTAGGGTTTCATTCAATTCAATTCAATTCAACTCAGATTTGAAACCATCACCTTCACGAGACCCAAAGAATCCGCCATCGCCCACGGCAAAATGCAGCAGAACACCGGCCTCGTCGAAGCCATCATTCTTGAAGTCAAAGATAGGAATAGAATCGGTGGATTCCATTTCAATCCCAAATCCGATTTAATCTGCTGTGACCCTACCCTCGCTAAAGACCAAAACTGCAACCTCGGTGAAGTCATCATCCATACAAACCCTAACAACCCCGATTTCCCCAAACGGATCAAAACCTTCTTCCAAGGAACATACGAACTTGTCCACATGGATCCTCAAACCGTTCAAATCAACGTCACTGGCATGTACTATCTCTACTTCATGTTCTGTGACCCTAACCTTAAAGGCACAATCGTCACTGGAAGAACCGTTTGGAGAAACCCCAACGGTTATCTTCCTGGCAAAATGGCCCCTCTCATGACCCTCTACGGTTTCATGTCTTTGGCTTATCTATTCCTTGGTCTTCTCTGGTTTTTGAGGTTTCTTCAGTTTTGGAAAGACAAGGATAACTTTCATGTCCACCTTCATTACCACATCACTGCCGTTATTTCCCTTGGAATGTGTGAGATGGCTCTATGGTATTTTGAGTTTGCCAATTTCAATGCCACCGGAAGCAGGCCTATGGGAATTACCATATGGGCTGTTACTTTCACCTCTGTCAAGAAGACCCTTTCAAGGCTGCTTCTGCTAGTTGTATCTATGGGATATGGTGTTTTTCTCCCCACCCTTGCGCAGGGAGTTGCCTTTAGAATTATGCTTCTTGGGGGGTTCTACTTTGTTGCCTGTGAAGCGTTTGAGCTTGCTGAGCATTTGGGGAACATCAATGACTTCTCTGGGAAATCTAAGTTGCTGTTGATTCTCCCTGTTGTTTGCCTTGACTCATGCTTCATTCTGTGGATCTTCTCTTCATTATCTAAAACCTTGGAGAAATTGCAGGCAATTACCAGTTTCTCACTTCTTCACTGCTACCAATTATTGGGACTGTCGTAAGTAGGTGAGTTAGGCATAACATTTCTACTTATTCTCATTTCCTATTTGTTTTTGGATGCAGACAAGGAGAAACTTGGCTAAACTGGAGCTCTACCGAAAATTTACAAATACCCTTGCAGTGTCTGTGCTACTGTCCATTGCGTGGATTGGCTTTGAGGTAGTTCTTGCAAAAAAATGTTTGATGCCTTAGAATAAATAATTTTCAATATGTGCTCTCCCTGTAGGAGTATCCAAGCAATTTCTGCTTTTCATTCAAACAATTTTTTAAAAAAATATTAGGTTAATATTGCTAAAAAGCATTTGTTACTGTATTCAACCAGCTGTACTTCAATGCAACCGATCCCTTAAGCGAACTGTGGCAAATTGCTTGGATTATCCCGGCTTTCTGGTCCCTGCTTTCATATGCTCTCTTGGTGGTGATATGTGTCCTTTGGGCTCCTTGTCGTAACCCCACTAGGTATGTGCTTTCCAGTGTCTTTATTAATGATGTTATTAAGAGAGTTATGTAATGTGGTTGTTTTATGCTAATATTATGTAAAGCTTTATTTGTAATTTCAATCCACTGCTAGCTACGATAGTTGTAACTTGTAATAATATTGTGTCTCTGCAGAGAAGTTGGCGGATCTCTGTATATCAGAATTAGTAACTCCTTTGAAATAATATCTGTTTTTACCTCCATCATTTGATTTATTTCACTTTCTTTCTAATGTTCTTGATGCACTGGGACAGAATGTTATATCACAGTATTATTTTCTGGTAAGACTAATCACATTTATATATTTATTTATAGATATGCATACTTAGAGGGAACAGATGACTTTGATGAGGAAGGTATCTCTCTGACAAGCAGCGTAGCAAAGTTGAGTGGGGAGGTTGCAGCCAAGCTGGAACGGAAGGAAAGGAAAGGTTCTAGTGCCACAGATCTTGCATTTGGAGAAGATATTGAGGAAGATAAACGAGAATAATGTCAGTCAGATTGTATAGTAGTGTTTCATATGACATCATCTCTTTCAAGAGGCCTGTAAATATTCATATATACAAATAGTTTTGTATGCGGAATGTGTCAGTTAGTAATAGGGAAACAGAGAGACAGTGTTATTAGATCAAAATCGTAATTGCAGATGATACGTTCTATTTTGGAACGTTCTCCATAACTTAACTACCATATGTTGTGATAAAATCATACCCTAGTTCAGTTTTAGATGACTATCGTTCTTATTTTTATGCCCTTTTGTTTGGGGGCTTTTCTTACTTAGTATATTTTCCGGAGGCCTTTATATGCAACTAACAGCGAATTCTAAAACTACGTGTTCAAGTGAAGTATACTTTATGTTGCAGAAATAATTGCTATTTAATTTGGATGATGTTGTTGGAGATTGTGATTGAAACACTATGAAAAAAATAGAAAATTTGTTTTCAAGAAAATAAAATTTTTATTACTAATTTAAGATATCGTATTTTTTAAAATTCATAAGAAACTCTTTAAATTTTTTTTCTTATAAAACAATGCAATTTTCATAAATTTGATTTAACAATAATTTTTTAATTTAGTACTTAGAAGTTTTCATACAAAAATTTCTTTTTAATTAAATAAATAAAAATATAATTTATGATTTTTATTCTCGATATCACCTATTAGAGTGGAGTTTCTTTTAAATTTGAACATCAAGACTATTAATATATAATACAAATAACAAATGTGAGTTTCGAACTCACAAACAATATCATAATCACATTACGATATATCAAAATATTTAAGTAAATAGTACCATATTATAACATAAAAGTCACTAAGTAAAATAATTATTTCATTATAACATGAATCAAATCATCTAAAAGAAATTATTATTACTTTTGAAACACATCAATCACAATAAAACAATTATAGGAAAATCTAATGCATGAGCTTAGACTCTACATCACAATGAGGTACCATTCTAACTCTGAAGTACTTAGTTAGAAAACTTGATACTATGCTACCACCTAGGTGAATAGAAAATTCAAATTGGTTTTGTCCTCATAGATCTCCTCAACTCAACTAAAGATACATTATACACGACAATCGAGGTAAATATGTGTTGCATGGTCGCTCCTGACATTTAGAGTGTTACCTCCAAGTCACCTAATAATTTCTCACCCCGAACCTTTAGGGTGATAATTTCTCACCCCGAACCTTTAGGGTCGACAATAGACTGCCACAATCAGACTCAATTTAGTTGTACTTCCTTAAAATCATTAGGCTTGTCAAATCCTACTTATATGATGACAAAATAATCTCCACTTCAAAAATTGTCAATATTTATTTTTTTCCCTCATTGACTTATGATACTCCATTAAGACCATCATTTCAAACACAAATTGAAATCACCACTATTTCATCAACTATAGGATTCGTTCAATATTCTCATCAATTTATAACATCGTCATCATTAATCATACTCATCATCATCATCACATAAATTCATTATAAATTTATAGCATTACTATCAACAATCGTACATTACCACATAAACTTATCACAAATTAATAACATCACAATTATTAATCATACATCACCATCGTCGTATAAAATTATTTCAATGCATTCATATTTTATTATCACATCACATAAACTCATATAATCAAACATATACATAAAATTCATTCACACCCAATATCACAATAATATCAACTACCACACATTTGAACAAACTAAATGAATCAATACCTTATAAATATTTTTATTTCACATTTTAATATCACAATTTCCATATTTTCACATTAATTAATTTATCCTTCAAAGAGCTAGCGAGTCTCTGATGAATAATTGGGAAATATGATTTTCTCATTTATCTAACATTATAATATACTCAAACGCTCTCATAGATTTTACCCTATTTCGATACTTTCACACATGAATACGATTCAACGAGCAAAAAAAATTTGTTCTTTGACTCTTTGTATCTAACTCGATAGTTTATGGGTAAACGTCAAAAATAAATTACGAGAATACACTCTAAAATTCGGCACTCCTTGTTTAAGATTCTGCTGGGATGAATGGGAGTATGTTTGTTTTAGTCATATGCTGGTAGATTGTTATATTTTGACTATGTTGTATCTGAAATTCGGCACTCCTTATCTAAGATTCTGGGTCTATTTTGAATGAATTTCATTTGCCTGTAAAAAAATTAGTTGAAGTGGTCAAATCAAATATATTAGTTGAAGTGGTCAAATCAAATATATCCAATAAATTGAATCATTCTTACTCCCATTCATCCATTCCATATATGTACTTCAATTTTTCTAAGGTTCTGACTTGTTACATACATATATATTATATGATTATGATTGCTCAATGTTATTTTGCACTAGAAGTTGCCTCTAGATTTTTCCATTTCAAATGGATCTAGTGTTTTTGTTTCTTCAGTTATGCCGTTTCATTGCATGTAACAACATAATGTTCTTGAGGAAAAGTATTTCTGCTACATAGTTGGCTTGTTCAATTAATTCAACAACTCAGTCCAGTTTATTAGGAAAAAATATGCACTATTATTTACATGTATATATGTAATTAGAAAACCCTCCAAAAATTATTGGTATTTAGAAGCTGTAAATAACCATTTATATCTATATATAAAGAGAAAAAGGGACCTGTAAATTCGTTTACATTTATATCTAATAAAAATTCAATATTTTGTAGTTATTTTTAAATTATAGTAATAAAGTGGGTTTATGTGGTAATATAGTCACTTTTTATTTGATGTCAGTAGTAAAAATATTTTACATCATCATCGTCAGTATAAATAAATGTAAAAAATACAAATTTTTTTACTAATAATACAATACAAATCTAAGTGAATAAAAAACATTACAATTTGTAACTAGATTTCAATGTTTAGGAATATTTGCAACATTTTATTTAATTCTGGTATGTTTATGGAAAGGATAACTTTGTTCAAAGTTTAAAGTTAGTTATTATTATGATGATAATAATTATAGAATAATGCATTAATTAGATTGGGTGAAATTATTGTATTTGTAAGGTGAAGATTGTATTTTACAGTTGAATGTAACAAACACGTCCACCCCATTTGCCCATTTCTTTCGCCATTTGGTTTTAGCTTTCACTTCTAATACGCATCGACCACAAAAATCCATTAATTTTACATTTTCCGTTTCTGGGTTTCATTCACACACACTCTTTCAATGCTATTTTAATTTTACTTTTGCTCTTTACTGAACCAACAAAACCCGGGTATTTTTTATTCGTTGATCATTGAGATCTTTCTAATTTCAAGTACAAGAGATAGTTTTAGCATGCAAATGAGGACAAAGATTACTTTTTTATTGTGTGTTTGGATTTTCCTTTGTGGGTCTTGTGTAGGAAGATTTGTCGTAGAAAAAAACAATTTAAAAATAACTTCTCCAAAATCATTGAGAGGTATATATGAATGTGCAATTGGAAATTTTGGGGTTCCAAAGTATGGAGGAACCATGATTGGAACAGTTGTGTATCCAAGGTTTAATCGGAATGGATGCAACAAATTTAATGATGGAGATACATCCTTGACTTCCAAGCCCGGAAGCTTCCCCACCTTTGTTCTTGTTGATCGTGGAGGTACTTCTCACTCTTTTTAATATGCCAACAGATGAACAAATAAGAAAGTAAAAGTTTTGTTAAGTTAATATTTGAGATTTATTTAGAAATTGTTTTGTTTTTTGTTCTAAAACATGGGTTTTTATTAAGTTGGTAAACTTGTACTTTGTTACTTTGTCAGTAAGGTATCATGGTGTGAGTGTTTGTGTGTGTGATTTGGCATGACATATAGTTTCTTGGTGTGTGTTCTAGTTATGGATATTTTCTTTTGAACAAGTACTAACAACCCACTCTCACTTTATTCATTAACACTATGGGAATAGTGAAATTCACATAAATTTCATTTGATCATAGAGAGTGTTGGATGACATATTTGGATCACTTGCATTGCAATTCTTTCTTTTGTTCTATTCACTTTAGTAATTGTTACCTATTGATGTAATAATGATGTATTCTCTCATTGTGATGTAATCACAATAAAATATGCTTTTGGCAGATTGTTATTTCACTTTAAAGGCATGGAATGCTCAGAATGGTGGAGCAGCAGCTATTCTAGTTGCAGATGATAGAATTGAACCATTGATCACAATGGACACTCCTGAAGAAGGGAATGGTGCTAATGATGATGATTACATTGAAAAGATTACAATTCCTTCTGCTCTTATAAGCAAATCACTAGGCGATAATATCAAGATGGCTCTCTCAAGTGGAGCAATGGTGAATGTAAATCTTGATTGGAGAGAGGCACTTCCACACCCTGATGAGAGAGTTGAGTATGAGTTATGGACAAGTAGCAATGATGAGTGTGGTCCAAAATGTGAGAGTGAAATTAATTTTTTGAAGAGTTTCAAAGGTGCTGCTCAACTACTTGAGCAAAAAGGGTATACTCAGTTTACCCCTCACTATATAACATGGTATTGCCCAGAAGCATTTGTCTTAAGCCAACAGTGCAAATCTCAGTGTATTAATAATGGGAGGTACTGTGCACCAGATCCTGAGCAAGATTTTAGTAGAGGGTATGATGGAAAAGATGTTGTTCTTCAAAACTTGCGCCAAATTTGTTTCTTTAAAGTGGCAAATGAAAGTGGTAAGCCTTGGCAATGGTGGGATTATGTTACCGACTTTGCAATCCGCTGTCCGATGAGAGAGAATAAATACAATGAAGAATGCTCTGATCAAGTTATTAAATCTCTTGGTAGGTTGGATGTTTTCATGTTTCTTAGCATATAGTACTTTGAGTGTCTTAATATTGATGTTCAATCTTTCCTGATTTACTTGATAGGTGTTGATTTGAACAAGATTAAAGAATGTATTGGGAATCCTCATGCAGATGTTGAAAGCCCTATTCTTAAGGCTGAACAGGATGCACAGGTTGGTCTTTCATTCGGAATGAAAAGTATTTTATGGTATTGTTTTCTGTTAGTTATTGCATTTTTGCTTCTACTTTGGTTTCAGATAGGCCAGGGGTCTCGTGGTGATGTTACTATACTTCCCACTCTTGTTATTAACAACAGACAGTATAGAGGTTTGTGACTGTCTCTCAAGGTTTCAAAGTTGCAGTCGTGAATATGATTGTGGAAATCTAAGTTTGTTTTTGGAATTCATTTTAGGTAAGCTGTCAAAAGCAGCAGTTCTGAAGGCAATATGTGCAAGTTTCCAAGAGACCACTGAACCATCAATTTGTTTAACTCCAGGTCCTTATATTTCATCCCTAATAATGTGTGATGTGATTTTGTTGTCTTTCCTTATTTTGGATAAAAGAATTAATATCTTTGATTACAATATATGCAGACATGGAAACAAATGAGTGTTTGGCAAACAATGGTGGTTGTTGGCAGGACAAAGCTGCTAACATTACTGCTTGCAGGGTACTTGGTTGTCTCACACATTTTTGTTAAATAAAAGTTGATATATTTTAATATTCATGTTGTGGTTGGTGGTGATAAAAATAGGACACTTTCCGAGGAAGAGTGTGTGAATGTCCTATTGTACAAAATGTGAAGTTTGTTGGTGATGGATATATTCACTGTGAAGGTAAACCAGTTGCTACTAATTTCAAAATATGAAATGAAAGGATGATTAAATGAATAACCTTATTTACAAACAGCAAGTGGAGCGTTGAGGTGTGCAATCAACAATGGAGGTTGTTGGCAGGGATCACAAGGAGGCAGGGCATACTCGGCATGTATAGTAAGTACTAAGTAGTAAATAGTCTTGCATCAATAAAAAAAAAATGATGCTTTTGATTTGATTATAATGATTGATAATGATGCAGGATGACCATACAAAAGGTTGTAAGTGTCCACCTGGATTCAGAGGTGATGGAGTCCACTCTTGTGAAGATGTGGATGAGTGCAAGGAGAAATTGGCTTGTCAGTGCCCGGAGTGCAGCTGCAAAAATACATGGGGGAGTTATGAATGCAGATGCAGTAATGGTTTGTTCTATGTGCGAGAAAGTGACATGTGTATTGGTAAATATAGCTCCACTTCTTCTGTCTCTGGTGGAGGGTTTGTTTGGATGCTTATTCTCATCTTAGCTATTGCTGCTGCTGGGGGATATGCATTCTACAAGTACAGAATTCAGGTATCAAATTATTATTAATCACTTCATATATAACAACTATGTGTCAGTGTCAAATACTATAAAAAAAATATATAACTTTTGAATACTAATAATTTTGTGCAGAGATATATGGACTATGAGATAAGGGCAATAATGGCCCAATACATGCCGTTGGATAATCAAGCAGAGAACGGTAATCAAGTTCAGCATGCTGTGTAGTTCAACAACAATCAATCATATTTCTTTATATTGCAAATGCAATCATCAATTCAAAAAGTCTACAGCTACCTGTTTAGTTATTTTTTACAAAACTGTTTAGTTTGTTATCAATTAATTATTTTACTCAACTCCTAATGTCTGCCACGTTTGCATCGCCATTACATTTTGCATGTCTGCTTAATTTCACAAGTTAGGGAGGGGACAATATTTCACATGAGATAAAAAATACATCACTACAAACTCCATCTAAATAACTACAAGACCAAAACAATATAGACATTAGTAAAGATTTACAAATAATTATTTTAAGAGTTTGTTTATTAAATATCAAAATTATTAAATATCAAAATTAGTTTTCTATAATTTTTTACAAACGGATCATAAGTTAAAAATATAATGGACATTACTTCTCTTATCTCTTTTTTAAGAAAGAGACGAAATCAAATTACTCGCTGGTTTATAATTTATAAGTTAGTATAATCAGAGACAAGAGTTATGTCGATAATAGTCTTCTCTAATGAACTTATAACATATTTTCAGTTGCTTATAACCTTTATTCAGTTTTTTAACAATTTATATTTTATTATTTCAAATAAATTTATATGTAAAAAGTTTATAGGAACATGAAAATAAGAAAATAAAAAAATCACTTGATTGATTGTTAACATTTCTCAACTCTCATATTATTCCATTATAATAATAACATTAATGAAATTTTCAAATTTATTATAATACTAAGATTTCGTACCGTTGGTAATATTAATAATTTTTTTGGTAGAATAGCTAAAAAAGCTTGTAATGTTTACATAATACAACGAATTATAGATAGTAGTAAGATGTTTTGATTTTTTAGTTGCATATCTTAGAGTTTAATTTACAATTTTATAAATAGTTATAACAAAAATGAAATGTTATATTTACATTAACAGTAAATTAAATTCATAACAATGTTGATGTACTTTGGTTTGTAAGTGGGAGAAATATTTAGAAGACAAGAGTGCATTGAATAGCAGTTAAGGAAACAAGATGTCAAGTTTTGGATCCAACCAATCTGAATCATCTTCTTGTTTTTTAGAAAGAAAGCGTGGCAAGATGGCAGCGTGGAGCATGGCTTCTCTCATCACTGCTTTGCCAGAATCTCCTAATCCCACCCACCGTTCTACCTACTCAGACAATACCACTGAATTCTCCACTCCAAGAAACCAGGTTCCTTTATTTTCCAATTAATTACTACAAAGAACAAATCATTTTTCTTTATTCATTTATTCATACACTCCCTTTTCAATATTATTGCATTCTTACATGCAATAATATTTCTTTTCTTGAAAATGTTTGCTAATTGATTGGTCACGATAAATGAATGTTGAAATGTCAGAGATTAGGCATCGCCTACATCGACAACAACTGCTTATCTGATATTGATGAATGGTTGGAACATGCCAATAAGTTCTGCAAATCCTTCAACGAACATCTTACAGGTTAGTTAGTTAGTTTGTCTGTCATGATCATTTCAATGTGCATTGCTATTGCATTGTAAATTATAGTATTGTGTTTGATCAGAAACAAGGCATAATGGAAGTCCTGAACCAGACTTGAGAATGTCAGCAGTATGCAACAATTTCCTTACAACATCGGAGAATGAACTTTACAACATAATATTACCCTCAGTTAGAGAAGAAAGTCCAAACCGCCATACTCAAACCCACCTTATCTCTTGCATCAACAGATACGGAGGAGGAGGAGGAGGACGACCCTTCAAATCAGCAACCGCCAGTAAACAACGCACAAGACTCATCAGCAGGCCCAAGCCTTATGATGAATTCTTGAATGAAATCAGAAGGAAGAAACTGGAAGCCGATAAAGTTGCACGGAACAAGGCCAAGCATCTTCAACTTATGCACAGATCAGACACAACAATCAAATAAAAGGTGTCCATTATGTCTATTGTGATCGAGACACTAGCAAGGCATATTTTGATGATAAATATTTTTTTTGATGTATATAGGTTGCGAAGGAGAGAAGAAGCTATAAATGATTGGGAATTGCATCAAACCAGAAAAGCCATGGATAAAATGGATAAAATTCAG
Source organism: Cicer judaicum (assembly GCA_037974835.1). Classification (NCBI taxonomy): domain Eukaryota; kingdom Viridiplantae; phylum Streptophyta; class Magnoliopsida; order Fabales; family Fabaceae; genus Cicer; species Cicer judaicum. The sequence continues at coordinate 229,263 of JBBPBS010001102.1, forward strand.
GCATGCAACGTAACCTAATATCCCATCTTTCATTTACATGTTAGCTTTCCAGGAATAGATTATACAAGAAAGAGCAAAAAGTAACATCTCTAAAGTTGTAAACATATTGCAAAATAATCTTTAAAGTTGTAAAGGAACACGCATCTCACAATGATCATGGACACTATGAACCTGATTTTAATCGATTTCTTTATAATACATAGCATGATTTAAGTGTCCTGTGAGTGATTGCAGAATGAGCTTGAAAGAAAACAAGTAATGGCTTCGGAAAGGACTCGAAAGAAAATAAGCTTGGTGAGGGAAAAGGCAGAGAAGCAAAAGCTGAACTTGAGGAGATCAACAATGAAAAAGTTTCAACAACTTCAAATACAGCATACTGGCTCCACTTCAGATACTTCATGGGATTCGAGCTTACCTTTATGAGAACCAATCGGCATTAAAGATTGTCTCTAGAAGAACATTTTCAACTATAATATTTTCCTTTTGTTCCTTCTATTGTGGTATTGCAAATAGTCGGTTAGAGCTAATGATTTGTCTTGCGAGTTACTGTTACATTTACTTCCAAAATTGCAAAATTCAAATTGAAACTTGATTGGACAAAATGCTAAATCCGCAATAAATGCTGAATTGATGCAATTTAATATGACAACAGACCCTGGGAAGCAGAGATATAATTAAATTTACCAACTTACCCCTTCTCCCAATTATGTAGCCATAAGGAAGACATAATTGGAGAGCACGTATGGTCGGGTCCAATTTCAATCCTTGATGGAATATGAGATATCTTAACCGGAGTGGACTACTAAAATCTGGAGAAGCTTGTAAAATAGTCACAAATTCAGAAAGTAGAGAACTTTATAGAAAATATATCATTTACAATGAGAAATATACAAACATCTATTGGATCATGGACAGTGCGTAAATAGACCCATCTAAAATGGTTAGTAATGAGATAGCTAGCCTAAACAAACTTAACAAGAAAGACCGACTTCGTGGACAATCATACCCAACCCGAGACCATACTCTCATCCACTGGCTTTGGACCTCCACAAGATCTTGACACTGATTCAAAAAGTTTTTCGATCTCTGGTGCACATCTTATGAAAGACCGGTTCCAGAAATTATACCTTAGATTCTGGCAACGACAAGAAAAAAAGAGATTACGTTAATTGCAGGCTACATATAAGAGAATACTCCTTCCAATTAGGAATACAAAATTAATTCACATTATTCAAAATAATAGGTAATCAAAAAATTAATTTTATTGGTGTAAACAAAAAATAATTTTATTCTCCAAAATGTCATTCACAAAGGAATTCTAAATTTATTCAAGGGTAATTTAGAAATTAAACCATTGAAAAAAGTAGAATTAGTTGACTTTTGCTTATATTTTGGATAACCACACTTTATATTAGGAGTAGTGATATTTTACAAGCAAATCAATAAAAAAGAATACCTTGATAAGCTCAATGAAAGTAATGAGGAGGCCCCAGGGATGAGGTCGATTTACTATAAGGCGTTCTAGCAAGACTCTAGTAATTTGTTCTTGGATTATCTCCTGTCATGTCAAGACATCAAGGTGTTAAATTGTTAAATCATGTTATGATTTCTAGACAAAAAAATATCTTCAATTAGCTCATTCCAGATGATATTCAAGAGAATTTGGAAGTAGTGTTGCAAAATCAAAAGTCTGTATGAACCTGGTTTGATTCTGCAAACAAGTAGAGGAGAATGAAGGAAAAGTAGTGTGTGTGAGTATTGGGATAACGTAGTTGGTTAGCAACAGCATTTAGGAAGAGGTAGCGCCCTTCCGTGTCCAAGTCAACAATTAGTGTCTGGAAAATATCCAAAGCAGCACCAACAGAAAATACAGCCAACGTGAAAGCATTCGCTGCTGCTTGTGGAGTTCGTCCCTGTAGCTGCTGGATTGCCTGTAAATTAATAGCCCAAACATTGTACATATAAAAATAACTCCATTAAGTTTATGTAAATAAAAAATTTGTAAGCGAAGAAAATTATAAATATGCGCATAAGACAATAGCATTGTGCTTTAAATGGTATGCAATCAACATGCTTTGAACAAAAAGTTTATTTTGAAACTCCAATCTAAATGTGCAATCTCAGTGGAGAACATGTGATCATTGACCCATTAATCAATGTGGCTGCAAATTTACAGTACCTGCATTCCAACATACAGTACAAGGGAGTTGATTAATGGCACGTTGTAACGAGTGCCAGCAGAGGCAGCTTCATTGGGTGAGAGAAGTAGCTTCTCCTTTAGTTCAGATAAAAATGGAGAACTCTGTTGCCTTGTCTGCAGAAAATATAATTGAACAATTATTATAAAGTGCATCAATAAGAACAAAATATATTGCATTAATCGAATAAATTGATAAATGGAGGAAAATGTTCATACAGTTGCATGTTACAGAAAAGAAATTTATAAATCAATCAGCAATTAAAAAAAATGAGACATAAGGATCTTACCTTAAGGTATTCATCTACGTCAGCCTTCATCTGCTTTGCTTTGAGTGCAGCATCAACCTCAGAAAGAATACGAGGGGATTGAGTTATTTCTTGCAGCAAATCAATCTGCATACGAATTACACAAGTCAGTGAAACAATGGCAATTTATTGTTTATTAACCTCAACACAGTCCAAGAGATATGCAGGATTCACAGACCTTCAAATTCGGAGTTGAAGGATCTGGCAGCCTCATACTACGAGGAAATGCACTTAGAATAATATTTCGCATCTGTATGCAACTTGGAGGAATAACGTCACAGAAGGTAAAGTGATAGTCACATAGGAACTCTGGGAAGTCGTGAAGTAGCACTAAGAGCACCCTAAGTGTCCCTTTATAGAGAACACGAACCTAATTATAACAAAAAAAACAAATGTGCAGAATTAAGAACTATTGAGCATGAGACCGAATCGGGAGGAAATGATTGATTAAGAAATAGAGACAAACCGGATCTCCTAGTTCGGCATGCCTCAAAAAAGGCTCCATAAATTGGAACAAATCTACAAGCAACCTTTGGATATAAGGCCAACCTTTCTGACCATTACCAGTCAGCATTTTTGGCATGAAGCTCCTATGACTAACCAACTCCAGCCAGGCAAAACTGAAGAAATATTCCCAAATAACCAACTTTAGTAAAAATACACGTATAGTAAAACATTAAATTAAAACAAAAGGAGTATATAAACACAAATACATATAAGAAAATGTTCTATTGGTTTCACACACAATTGTTAAAGACTAGTACTGTATCGAAATCATTCCCAAGAAAAACAATCAGAAGGAACTTTAAAGAAGGTATTCACTCCATAACATGCAGGTAAATGCCAGCATCAGGACAAGTAACAGATCAAAAACTTTCCAGTAAAACAAAGATGAAAAACAAGCACGTGATAGCAAAATACTTATAGACCTTGGTACACATATACATGGATAAAAAACAATTTCAACTAGTATATTTATAATCTTCTATAACTGACAGTGTCAAAGAAGGACCCATGCATGATGTAATTTAACAGTGACTTAATAGAACTTAGACATATTCAAATCCTCAGTAGATGACGTAATATCATTGAATGTTTAAGAACAACCTACAGCTGTACGATATTTCCGTATCTTATAACAGTGTCCAACGACAACGATCAGAACCCTTTCAACATTTAATTGGAACAAAAGTTTAGAGGTCAAAGGTCATTTTTTCACATACTCCAATTATCATGACCAATAAAATTATGATGATAAAATGACAAGTCTAATGAAAACAACCATGTTATGAACCAACAGGACAATACCTCTTAAAGCATGTTAAAGAAAAAATAAACAGAATCGTTAACTCAAACTCAAGAAGCCTCGTTCAAAGGACAACGATTGTCCAAGCATTATGAAAAGTATGTTTGCAATATACCTAGTCAGTATGGGGTCTCAACATAAACATCCAGTCATATCAGCATTTCCATTATAAATCACACAAATAGTTTAAAGCTTACAAATAAGAACTTCTTCAATGCTAAAATTATCATTAAACAATTTCATGTCTAACCTGAAACCAGGAACTTTGAGTGGCTGTAGAGAATGCAATGCAGTGGCAAAATTATTCAAAATCTGCAAATATATGTAATAGTATTAGTCACATATATATCATCAATGTTGCAGAGTACACTTGGATTCACTAGTTCTAAAACTCTCCTAGTTCCACTCAACAGTGTTCTCAAATTGAGGCCATGGCAGATTTACAGGGCTGATTTATTGCCAACTTCTATAACCAATTATAAAACTACAGCGGTGCCATGGCCAATATGGCCGATTTCCAGCCTCCACCATAGTCTGTCAACCACAATCAATAACACAAAAATAAAATAACAAGTTTCACACCAAAAAAAACCCAAATTTCCCGCTCTTCAAACCCTAACTTCTTAAGAAAATCATCAAATTTTGATGAATTAAACCAATTTGTAGCGTCTAAATATTCAACATTAATTGACAGGAGATTATTGCAACAATCTTCAAAATCATTTCATAACTCATTTCCATAACCACAAAAACTGGATAGAAAATCAAAATGAGGAATTAGATAAGGAAAAAAAATTGCCAGGACATGATTGCAGTAATTAACAAATTAGGAGTTCTAAATTTGAACAAAAATTTTCAGGGGATCACAATCAAGTGTATATAATGATTAATGACATCTTTTATATCATAACTCCAGATTCCAAGCCGAATTGGTCTAACATCACTATGAGTTGCAAAATAATCAGAGATTTACAAGTTTAAATTTATTCAATTTCACCCACTCTAAATATTAGTATCCTTTAAATATCTTTGAAAAATCATTTCGACACTTCTGTATTGGGATTCTGAACTTCCAATTTTGTTTAAATGTCTCTCTCAATTGAGATTTAATACAAATTAAATAATATTAAGATTCGAATCAATGTGACAGTGTTATTTCATATGACCATTGTTCACACAGCTTTATGACCACTTGAATATAGAGACTAACAGAGAAAAGACTTTGGCCCTATAGTTGTACCCAAAATGAAGAGAGGGAGAGAGAGAGAGAGAGAGAGATGAAGGATAAGTGAAAATCACAAACACCTGGAGATTTGCACCATCAGTAACAGGCTCAAGTGAACCAAGATCTAGAAGCCAGTTGATGAACAATCTGAAAAATGGTCTTGGATTAAAAGAGACCTTCTTCTCCTCTGCGTCTTTTATAATGAATCTAACAGTAACTCCCAGAATCTGCAAGAAAGCAATATGCCGTTTTTAGACCACCACAACAGAATTAATAAAGCCAGAGGGGGAGACATACAGAATCTGATATTTTAGTGCACTACATACCTTGGTGAGAAGAAAGAGCTTGCTTGATCCCTGTCCCAAAAACCCAACAAACTGCTAAGAAGATAAATACTAAAGAGAGAAAAGAAAAGAAGTAGTTGACAACCTTCAAGATAGAGAAGACAAGCTTTGCATAAATATCAATTGCAAGAAAGGACATTGACGGCATCTGCTGGGCAGATTGCAGTGCCCCTGAATTAATAACCTCAGTGGATAAACAATGTGCGACTGCAATTTCCTGGAAAGATTATTAAAAAGAGTACAAAGAAGTTAAATTGAAAATCTAGCCAAAAGTATGAAAAAAGTTAGCTGCATGAAGAAAGAAATGCCACCATCAACAGGCGGAAAAAACGGTCTGTCATATCATCCCCCTTAAGCAAACCACTCTGATGCAATTGTACGACGAAGTGTGTAGAAGCTGTATCACTGGAACCGGGAAGTTCACATATCCTATACCATTCAGCAAACAACATGGACACCTACAAAGCATACAGAACAAGTAATCATTGGAAGGTTCAACTTAAGCTGCTATTTTTTATCCATATAAATATTCAACATTGGTATCTCTCTAATATCAAGTTGAGAGAATATAATTGTTATAAAGATGGATGTGACTTGACAACCAAGCTGAATGATATTTATATACAAAAAAAAATTTACAAGAATAACTAAGCAAACTCTAATATCTACCAACACATTCTATTTCCAACAGGTTGTGGTCCTATTTAAAGATACTTTGAGATAGCAGTCATGTTAATAAAGGACAAATATATAACAATCAATAAATAAAGATAGCTGAATTTCAACTATCATCCTATGAATATATACTACAAAATAATTAAGAATATATCAAACTGGAGATACCCATAGACAACATAAAATTGGAAAAGAAAAAAAAGGTATGCGAGACACTATACGATTCATAGAAGGGAGAGAGAGAGAGAGAGAGAGAGAGAGAGAGAGATGATGTAGAGATAAAATCACAGGGTGGAGCAGACTGTATTCTTCATTAAGAAAAAGTGGACAACGTTAGAATTTGTGTTGTATGACCAATATGGCTTTGGCTTTTAGTTTATGTATTAAATGATATTTCTCTGAATGATACTTTCTGTTATTTTCTTGTTGACGTGACCTTGTCATCACAGTTTCAGTGAAGGTACGGCTATTACATAAATCAAAAGAGTATTTCATTTTATGGGTGTGAGTTTCAATCAGACATGATAAAGACCTGTCAAATAATTTCAATGTAAACATACCTGCTCACGGAACCCAGCAGGATCAGGTTCAGTAGATTCTACAATGTTCAACTCTTCCTTGCTTGCAACAGGCAGACCAGGACCCTATATTGGAAGAGTTGACAGATAAAATGTTATGATTCACAGAAACAAAAAACAAAAGTAAATAATGCATGAAACAACAAAGCAGTTGAAATGTTACTCTAAAATGACCTTATTGTCTCTAGATTGCCTTGCCTTATCCTCCTTTCCAGCATTACTAGCAGATAGAGCAGCAGGATTCTTGATCATCTCAATAAGTAGTTGTAACGATTCAGGGTATCCAGGCTTTGTAGCAAGCTGAATATTCAAATATGGTACATATTTAGGTGATGGCAACAAATGAGGACACTCAGATTTATATGTACAAACCTTTGCCAAAGCATCGATAAGATTGTGAAGTTCTGAAATAACTTTTGGCTCCTCAACGACCAGGGTTTGAAGAAGAGAGATTGAAAACTCCGTAGCAGCCTCTGTACATTATCCAGTGAAGTTTTTAGATTATAATAATAGTATAAAAATTATAAATCAACAAAAGGAATTTTCTTTTGACATACTGTTTCTTCCCCCATCAATAAGTTTAGCCATATGAACATTATACTCGGTTAGATTTAGAAGTTCACTGCGAATGAGACCAACAGTAATATCTTTATTATATTTCCTTTCTTCTTCCGAGTATATTACCTGCAAACATTATACAATGTGTAAAGAAAAATTGTATTAAGTCACTGTTGGAGTATATGCCTAAGTCAACTGTATTTTATTTTATTTCTGAAAATTAACTAGTAGTTAGCTGCTTGATAGATTGATTGTTTCGACTATGTCTAAGATCAGTGTCTCAAAAACTGTGCATGGATGGTATCAGAACCAATAGAAAATATTTTTTTGTAACAGCTCTTTTCTGTAACTGTTAACATTTGAAGAAACCTAAAACATTAAAACTATGGAATGAAATTCAATTCAATTTGTCGAATATGGAATTTACATTACCAAAACAAGAAGTGTATGGTGCATAAAACTAAAAGGTAAACAGAAAGTAATGCCAAAAATTAAACTCTACAACATATCAAATTGCTGTAATTTCAATTCAACTAATGGTAATATTCAATTAACAAAACATACCCAACTAGTAAGCTCTTTCACAGCAAGCTTGCAAACATCACGAATAGCAGTCAGGATTGCAAGATAAGTACAGACATGAACGTTGTTTGAAGCATTGTCATATAAACCCTTGAAAACCTGTTTAGATATCAGAAAATTAATAATGATGGGCCCGTTAAAAAATTGAATGCGATCATCTAAAAAATTTAGTTATTTGACTGATAAGAAGATAGAAAACTATATTAAAATAGTTAAAATGAAAGGTAAAATTGGAAGAAAATTGCAACACCGAAACTTGGTATATTTTCAAATATAGGTATAGTTATTTTAAGTTCATCAATTATTCAATTGAATAAAGAAGGATCAAAATGTAAATAAAATTATATAAATAAAGGATAAAATGGGAAGAAAAAAAACGACACAAAAACATAATACTCCCTTATATATATAGTATACATTTAGTTATTTAGCATAAAAAAAGGATAAAATTGTAATGAAATACTTTAAATGAAGGGTAAAATTCACACTAAAACTTGACATTCCTTTGATATAAATGGTAATTTTCAAACTGAAAGTGGGTATCAGACAAAAGTCACACAATTAAAATATGCAACTACGGAAGAACCAAATAATGGTTGATTGATATTTGATAATATATATCATGCATTCAGCATAATTGATAAAACACAACTCCCTGTATTAGAAAGCGCACCTTTTGAGCCACAGCTAAAGCTGCCTCATCTCGACTAACACATCTGAGTATGATTTCAGGTACCTCAGAAATGACACCCTAAACACAAAAAGAATCAAAGCAGATATTAAAACTTGGGGAAAATTCCCATCTCGACGGAAAAGGAAACTATCCAGGCTGGAAAAGAAAAATTATAGCAGTGAGATCTAAACATAGTTGCATACTAACTTAACGAGACTGTATGTTAAGAAAGTACCAAAAGCGAGGTAAAAAGTATACCTGTATTTCTGCTTCCCTCAAATCATTATTGACCAAGGCTTCCAACTGACAATGCACACAGACTGTTAATAAACTTTTATAACAAAATCGACATGAAAATAGTCAAGCAAAAAAAATAATCAAAAAATTCAAGTCAAAACTGATGGCTCTGTTTTAAATATTATTTTATAACAATCCTGCATGAAAAACTGTAAGCTTGTGCTTCAAGGTCCTACTGGAAGATGTGCACTGAGCAAGTCTCCCCATGCATGCATAACAACTTTATCCCCGTTGTCACAAACAAAAACAAAATACAGTACAAATCCAAAGAACAATGTATGCAAATTTTATCGAAACAACACATCTACTTTATAAAGCATCACATTCAGACAGCAGATTCCTTCTGATACTCACTTAAAATATTGACCAGACATAGGGCTAAACCTAAACACCAATCTCTATCCACCTAAGCTGCGCATGCTTATGAATTTTAAAACTTGACAAATTCAAAACAAAATCAAACAAAAGAGATAATTCTAAAATAATCCAAAATTGCTAAATGCAACTAGGATTTGTGGATTAAGGATTATGTTCAAGACCTTCTAGTACCACAAAATTGTCAATTCATTAATTACCTTAAAAGCTTAGATAGCTAGGACAACTCTTCCCTCACACAGCCACAGAGTGTGTTATGAAGCTTTTAAAATTGGTGTTCTGGATGCTGTACTATATTAGAGTATACATGGCCCCTAGAAGAAACATAACAGGCCCAAACTACCTAATGCAAAATCTGAAAACATGAACCATCTGCCACCAAATGGAGTACAACTCGGAAAAAATCTCCGCATTCATGTGTACAGTTACATGGAGATAAAATATAGTATTAACAAATATTAAACTCCTAAAATAGGATATGCAAAGAAACAAGTATCACAAGCAACTATTAAGATCAGTAACAACCTTTTGTGCAACAATTTGGTATTTATCCAGAGCATCCCTTGTGGTGAGAGACGGTTCCAAGAAGCTACTTCCAATGCGCTCCACAGCACCTGACGAAACCAGTGGCTGTGAAGAAGCTCCAGATTCCTTGCAGTAGTATAAAAGCAAACTTAGACACCAACAGTGATACAATAGGAACATATGCAGTTAAGATGTTAATATAAATTCTCACTTTCACAGCATCTGAAGAATCCACTGCGTGCAACTCAGGGGTGGAAGCAGTTGAAGGGAATGAGGCAACAGAGTCTTTCTCCATACTATGTTGGGAAACATTGTCAGCTGCTCTATAATTAATTGAGGAAGCACTGAAACATTAAATGCACATTGTAAATAAAATTAAACTTGCATAATTCTAAATACATCACCGTGCTGAACAAAAACTGGGCACCTAAAATGTGGAGCAAAATTAGATTCTGGGATATCATCCATAGGTCGAGAGACCCCATCATATCCTGTGTTTAGAGAGTAACCAGGGTTTATCTGTCCAGATACAGGACCATTGGTGCCAGTGAGACCACTATTAGCAGATTGAACAGCAACACCAGCAGACATTGAATGTGAGCTCTGGCTAGACTGGTTTTGCCAGGGAAGCCGAACAAAGTCCTAGTATATGTAAATGAAAAGCAGTTAAGCTGTGAGGTGTTCTTCAAGGCTCTAAATCTAATCAAATATTTTTAGGCTCAAGTGGAATTAAATACCTCATAGACACGCTGTTGTGACAGGGACAACTGACCAGGTTTGGGGCGGAGGGGCTCTGGAACACCACCCATTGAACCTTGTGGATACAAGTTTGCGTCAAAAAACGTAGAACCCATACCTTCTCGATGCTTCTTTCTCAAAGAAAGTTGTTGACTAATCTCCGTATCAATGGTGTTTATTGCCTACGAAATAGTATGCGGCGTCAAAGTCGACAAGCAGGTAAACAGACCAAGAATGGTGAAGAAAAACCAATATTACAACTTAACCCATGTTTACCACTGTAAACACAAAATAAGAAGAAAAACTGATATCATGGCCACAAGTATTAACCAATTACTATCATCATAAGTCATTTATCAAAAATATGAAGTAAATACACAATGATGGGTGGCCCAATGCACGAGGCTCCCACCAGGTGGGGATCAGGGGAGAGCAGATGCGCGCAACCTTAATCTCTCCCCCTCCCCGCAAATAAGTAGAGAGGCCCTTTCCAAGATTTGAGCTGTGACTTCAAAGTCACAAGCAGTAAACTTACTATTGCACCTAGACTTGCCCTCAATGAAGTCAGAAAAGAACAATATATAAATTAAATTGATCGTGATTACAAGCATCAGTAGTAAGAAGTTAGTTTCTTTCAATAATGATTTTAAACTTCTTAAATAGTCCCCAATATCAAAGCAATGACACTATCTAGTATCTACATTCTACACAATGCACAGGAATATTGCACCTCTGAATGTTCATTCATATTCTAGCAGCCTTATATTAGTTTTGTACATTGCCATACATTGAAACTTCAAGAAAATCAGAAATAGATTGTAGGCTATATAATTACATTTTACTCCATCCTCTTTTTTCTCGACAGAGATAATTATAATGTAGGAAATGTTTCACAGAGTAACCAGATAATCACAGATGAAAGAGGATAATTTGATCAATACTCTTCATTACAAACCCAAAACATCTATGGGTTTGACCAATTGGTGGTAAACAAATACAAGTTATACAACTACCATAAATAGTAATTACCGTAATCATGAAAACATCGCTAAAATCCTGGTACAAATACCTCTAAAATTAAATGTTAGATGAGAGATGCAATAAAAGCACAAAATTTTCCTTACTACCATGACTGCTACAAATAACTACAATACAACAACAAGAAATCCCATCTAGAAGAGCTAACCTTGTCAGTAGCGGCATGTTCAATTACAGCACAGCCAAGATCCAGATTATCATTGGTGACAAGTTGCACAGCCTGGTCCAAAATTTCACTTGCAATATTTAAACTCTGAAGTGATGTCCTCAGTTGAGTTGATATTGATGCCCGTAAAGGTTCCTGCAAGAAACACATTAAACAAGTAGAAGAAAATAAAAGTCAATGTGCAGCCTATAAATCATACTTCATCCTAAACGAAATTGCTGAAACATAAAAAAAAAATTAAAAAAAGAAAAACGGGATAGATTATTTGCCAAATTTCAGTTCATTACTTTGCAAGTCACATGAGCCAAACTCCCAGCCAGACTAGCAACCATCAAGTGTGCAGCATTTTTAATACGTTTCTCTTCTGATTCCATAGCATAATCCTGCAAATGAATAAAATAAATTAAAATAACAAAGATCATTTTTAGTACAAGCTATTTCTGATTAAGGCTATCAGTTAGAACTTGATACAGGACAACAACAATACAACAGCTGTTTCTATATGTCACGTAACCAATGACAACAATGCATTAAGAAATATAAAGGTACAACCCTACAGCTATACAACAGCTAACATATTTCCACCTCACTCACCAAATGTCTATAAATAGAAAGCTGTTAACATAATGAATTTAATTTATTTACACTGATAAAAGAATTTTTACACGGTCGATCAATTACATCCGTTAGATCATTAGTAATATTTGAGTATTGTCATAACTACTTATAAAACCACCCACATGATTGGTCATGATTTGCCGACTATGCAAAACTTTTTATATGACAATGCATACAAATTAAACTCTTAAAGTAAATATAAAAGATATAAATGACAAATTACAACATTCTATTATCGCAAATATAAATTAGAAAATGCAAGACAAAAAGAGAATTGAAAAACCCTTGATTATCCCACTTTATAATCTAATCACTTTAGAAGGAGCCAAATCCAAGAAGTAAGCTTTCACTGAAATGCCAACCTTTAAAACAAGTTCTTTTGTGGTTTGGGTTGCTATGGAAACGCTACGCTGCACAATACTGGACACTATATCTTTGATGGCTCTGTCCATTGCAATGGGTACCGCTCTGTAATAAATATGTAAAGTTAGACTGTCACATACATCCAGACAAGAAGCGAAGTATATAGCAAGATCACCATACCTTTGAAAATGTATCTGTAACCCAAAACCACTGAGCTTTGGATTAATAATGACATGAGTTCCAATATTATGTATTTGCGTTGGGAGCTATAAACATAAAAAATCATCAAATATGCTTAAAATGCAAAGGCATTAGGGCATCATGGTCCAAAAAAGAAGGAAAACAAGTTTCAATTTTAACCTGGAAAGGTGCTGGGGTAGTATTTGCTTGTAGCAGTCCTTGAGCAGAAGGCAGTTGATCGGACAAACCCAGAGGTGTCACTTTCTCATCTTCCATCAATGTTCCCGCAGAAATATGAAGCGAACCAGCATACTATCCACCCAAGAAACATTCAGAAAAACAATTCATTAATAAACAAAAACACAGTAGCTAAAACCCCAGATAAAGAAGGAAAACAAACCTGAGACAGCATATGTGGATGTGCCCCACTATTGGATGGGTTTGTGACTTCAAGTGGTAGCTCTACTTGATTTACGGGAGGAACAAGGCCAGATTTTATATCAGAAATCATTTGTGATTGGGATGCCCCAACATCTTTATTTGAGAAATCAGGATTTCCTTCAACTTCTCTTGTACGATCCTTCAGGAGAGAAGTTGGTGTGACATCCTTCATATCTACAGCAAGATTTTTGTATAAAACCTGTATAACACAAGTATTTGAACAAATAGGTAAACGAGAAATGAAAATGTGACAAGTCAACAACAGTTTAAGAAGAAAACAAGAGATACTGACCTCTATGTCAAACTTGAGGTTCATTTTCAAGTTTGGCATTGAATAAATCTCAGCAAGCAACCCTAAAATGCCCATTGTCCAAGGATTAGGGGGTTGATATGCAAGACTGCTTTGACATGGTTCAAGGACCTACAGCATGAAATTGAATGATATATATAGCACAAGCTTAAACAACCATCAAAATGGATTATCACAAAATCAAGAACTCTACCTTTGAAGTAAATGGAATAACAGCAATCATCAGCCCCTTCTCATATGCCTACAACATGGAGTACAACTTGATAAGTATACTTATAAATTGAAATGCCAATGCCTCCTAAAATATAGTAAATTCAGATATTACCTCTATAATCAAAGATTTAGGATCTATTTCACGAGCCCTCAAAACCTGATTCCGTCCAATTGTCAGCTTTCCAAGCCAGCTCCCAAGATTTTTAAGCAAAGAGCGCTCTTCTGAAATTGACTTTATGCGTTCTGATCCTAAAAGAACCTGAAGAGTACACCATGTATTATTTTAAACTTTTCGCACATCTTCACTTCAATCAAGCTAGCAACAGTAACAAAGCTCAAACCTTGCAATTTTCATATGTTGCCTGGACAATCTCTTTGTTCAAGGCCTTTGAATTAACTTTGTCAAGGAATTTCAGGTACAGGTCATGGAAATTTGGCTCAATGCTTGCTCTACCAAAAAGAATCATTTTGTATAAGTTATAAAAGCCATGTAAGTTACTCCCAATTCCATGTTTAAGATGAGTCAACAAATCAGTCATTGATCTTTGATCAGTCAATCTTGTAGGTAAAATTGACTGCATTGTAAATTTAAATATTTACAAATTCAACATAATTCATAGTAAAAGCATACAAGAAGTGAGTTTTTATTCCCAAATCAGACACTGATGTACATTCGAGTACAGCATAGCATAAAACTTAACCAAAGCCAAATTACGGAGTTTCTAAAATATTTTTGTTACATCTACAGTCAACCGTTAGCTTCCTTGGAGAACTTAATCTGTATGAAACCCCAACTACACTTATTAGTTATTACCAGTCCATTACACTCCCGTGTACCTAAATTTACATGGAAAAACTTTTTCAAGCAATTACATGATTGAATTACGAAGTATGCTTACCTTTTCATAACCATATACTGTGCAAACCATGGATAGTACTGCTCTTTCAAAATTTCAGTTAACTCCTTTGCTTTGGCTTCGATATTAGTAGAAGAGATATTATTAATTATAAATGATATCTTGTCCTGAACCTCTGACCCTGGAGCCTGTTAATAGCAAAGAAAAAGGATAAATAAATGCTAATGGGGGAAATGCTTGTTACATTTATACAACCAATTAGACTGACATAGGCAGAGGGTGAAACACAATAATACAACCACACCATCACAAGCACAAAACCATAACCGTTGATAATCTAAACTAAACTATTGACTCAATAAACAAAACTCAACAAAATGGTCAATCTGATCAATTTCTGGTAAAGGGCTAGAGCACCTCAATAGGAGTTTCTCTTTTCTCAGCAGCAGCAACCAAAGTTTCAATGTTCAGGGCAGATCCAAACCCTACATCAATGGACAGATCAAAGATACACAGCATAAAGTCAGAAAATGAGAGCAAAAGAAAACTCTCATGCTAATACTTATGCCTTTAAGTAATCAACAGGGAATTGTTCACAAGAAACAGAAAGTTACGAGTAGAAGTAGCTCCCCGAGAAGGACGGACAAAACCAGGAGAAGAAGATAACATTGATGAGGCACTGACTGTGCTATGTAACTGCAACAGTAGCAGAAAATTGAATCACAAAATATTGTAAGTAATAACACAAACATACAGAGAAATAGAGAAGGGGGGACGTCACATCATACTCTAGATACATGGTGGAAGTATAATACCTTATTGGCAGTGGAAGCATCAGCCTGTGTAATCACTGGAGATTGCCCAAGAGAAGCCAATGGTGGTTTCAAATCAGTGGATGAACCAACAGAGGTCTTGTGACGATCATCCAAAGGATTTTCACGCCTCTGCTGCAGTGACAAATGCTGCTGTCCAGTAGAGCCACTGAGCTGCTATAGGGACATGGCAAACAACAAAATCATTATCTTAAAACAAATAAATGATTGAATGGACAAGAATAAAACATAGCTGTTATAGGGACACGGCATAATACACTTCTGTTATAACTTTATCAACAAGCAATAATATTACTAGGATTCACACAATTGAAGGCACCAGTGACCAGTGCTTGCATGGCATATACTTCCGATGCCCAGAATTGGTTTTTTTACCTACTGCTAGACTTTGGACTTGAGCTAGTAAAATGGGTGAAGATTCCATGTGAGAATTACTAAGGCCATTTCCCTAATAGATGTGGACCCCTAAAACCCCCACAAGACATCTGCAGGTTGCTAAATATCCAATCTAGGATAGACTCGGGTAACATATTAGAATTTGGGACAGGCCTTACTCAACCACAAAAACAGTCATGGAATGAGCATAAAAAAGCCTTATAAGGATTACTTTGACCATAGCTCTAATAAATGTCGGATCGTAACATCTACAATGACTGCCAAGAAACATATACCACCTGCCGTAGGTTTCTGCTAAATAATCATTAGCAACCATCTATCACAGTACTTATCATCGCATGTATGTGAAAAACAAAAAACACTTAAAATTGTGAAACTAAGAATCCAACACTAATTGAACAAATGACTATCATTCGCATGAAAGAAACAGCCTATAATATGAAAGAGTTGATTTAACAGTTTTAGTTAATTATGGAAGGAAAAACACAACACGACCAATATCTATTCGTAGAAAGTTATCCTCACATAAACCTTAGCAAGTGCTCAAGCCAAACATAATAGATAATAACAAATCAAAACACATCAATAGTTTGTCAAACTGTTAACGATCTAAGTCGTAGAAACATCAAGGTTAGGTTTATAATATTTAAAATAAAAGTGGGAAAAGATAAGAAAACAAAACAGTCATATGAAATGTTAATAATTAATTATCTTTAAGACTATCTATACTTAAGGTGCCAATTCGTTAGGCTGACAAAATAAGTTTTAACATAACACTACAGCATGGAAATCTTAATTAAACGCTTGAATAGACTTAAATGTAGCAATGGCTTGGAAAAAACATAATTGTGACCTCAAAACACCAACTCGTTAGGCTGACAAAATAAGTTTTAACATAACACTACAGCATGGAAATCTTAATTAAACGCTTGAATAGACTTAAATGTAGCAATGGCTTGGAAAAAACATAATTGTGACTACAAAACACACAACAATAAGTTTCTAACAATGACACCAGTAAAACAGAAATCTAATCTTTCCATTTCAGACTTCACAAGGATCTACTACTACTAGAAATAAATAAGGTGTCGTAGTAAATAATTTCAAGTTACTATTGTGAATGACAATTTGAAAGGGTACATAGGTTTAGAGCATGATATGTAAATCCTACAACAGGAACTACGTAAGTTCCTCCAAACCATAACTAAAGTTAGAACAAATTTTAAGTAACTAAAACAATATGCACACTGATGGTTTGTTATAAAGGTTTTTATAAGAACCATGAGGCCAAATGGACATGAGCTGCAATTGCAATTGCAACCCATTATAGCAACTAATACTGATTGTAATGATATGCTTCCATGTTTTATTTTTCTCAAATTACTAGTTTTATATAAATGTGATGTTTTGCAGGAGATACAATATTCTCCCTTTATTTTTACTTCGCATTTTTATTTCCACTACAATTTCTTCTCTTACAAAAAAATATTCACACTGCTGATTGTCAACTAAATCTATATAACCAAAGTACAACCAGAAGTAAGATCATATGATGACATAGGAAAGTTCAGAATATAACTATAAGTAGGTTCAGAACAACCAACTTATTCACCTGTATCGATGTTGGGCTGTGTTAATCTAACAATAAATACCTTGTCATCAGGAAAAGATTTATAATTAAACTATAATCGTCTGGCCCATGATTAACAATACTGACCTAGTTCATATAAAAATCAAATCCTTAAATTGGAGTCATAGCTATAAAAAAAAATGGCAGAAATTACACACAAAAAGCGGATGAAAGGATTTTATTTTTACCTCTAAATGACCTAATGAAGCCTGTGCAGAAGTATGGTTACTGATAACAGAAGCATGGCCCACCCCATCTACATCTGTACGACCAGAGGAAATCCTAGCGAGAGCCTGTTCGATGAAAGCAACTATTTCTGAATGTGTGCTGCCCAAATGGGAAATTTGCAGAATGTGATTGCAATACTGGGGCCACTCAATAAGACGATCCACAAACTGCTCCAACGCCAAACTTCCAAACAAAAACATCTGTAATATATGAAGTCACAGTCAAGCATAAATCAAATGGAACTTAAGAGAAATCCACTCTTCAAAACAACACAAACTTTAGAATCTGCAGGCTTGCGCAATGCATCAAGAACATAACGTAGAGCTATCCCAAGAGAGAGATGAGTCACAAGCTGATGCTTGATGAAAGAACCTGATACATGTAAAAATTAATAAATAAAACAAAACCATGTAGTTCCAAAATTATGCACAGTGAAATGTCAGCTAAATTAACCAATGCGCACAATCAAAAACATGCTTAATAGTAATGTACACCAGAACAATGAAGAAATCAAGAATTCTACTTAAATTATATGCCCTGAATACTAAATAAAATTAAAATAAGCATTACAAGAGAACAATTAATTAGAAGGTCAACAATATTAACCATAACAAATCCACTATCCCCAACAAAAGAAAATAAAACCATTATCACCATCTCATTCTCACTTGCAAATCTATTTTGTCAGCAAAGATATATCAAAACACATTATCATTGATAAGTAATTTGGATATAATACTTCGCTTTGTTTCAATGTATGCCACTAATAATGATAAATGTGTTTAGTATTTTCTTGCTTAAATATTTCAAGAAATAAGTCAATATCTGTCACATAGTAGTAGTGTAAATAAGTGGGCAACAAAATGGAGTAACTCAATAAATTATCAGGTATGGCCTACTTGACTCAAACATCAGTTGACATGCATTCATAACCTCAATGAAACACCTTAAATTAGCTTGACCTATAGGAAATCCTCAAATTTAAAGGAGCTTGAGCTTGAAACCAAGTGAAAACCCGTCTCCAGCTCAATTTCAGTAAATATTGCACAGCCTCAACACCAATTATAACTTGTTGCAATTGAACAATATTTTTCATAATATGCAATTTACAAACCCAGATCTAATGTTGTCTAGTAGAAATCCAGTATACTCGATAAATAAAATTGAGTTCAATTTCAGAAATTTTGGTACAACAAGAAAAACCTACCAAAGAGAAGTGCAGCAATTTTGAGTTGCATTTCAGGATACTTCGGGAAAAACTTATACTCCTCAAACAAGTTTGCAATCATGCATTCAAAAACCATTTTCTCCCTGTTAACTCGGACCAATGTTGGCAGCATATCAGTATTGAGCCATAGAACACATAATAGTTTTGCAGGTCAGAAACGTATAAGGACAGGGAGATCAAATAATCATTCCCCAAACATATAAGTAACAGAAAGAACCCATAGAGTAGTAGATAACTTTCTGTCTTTTTTTATGAAGAACATGGACAGGTTCTCAACTCAGGCAAGGTTGTAAGAAAAAAACAAAGTATTCAATTCTTGAATTATGATCTCCAAAAGGTTTAGCACTGCATATTCTATAAATGATTGCTGATTATTTACAAAAGTTAGTAGTTCTACACAGTATCTAAAGTTTTAGACATCAGATGACAGGGTACAGGCTGCCATTGAGAGAATTTTCAAATGAGAAACGAGATAATTTACATTTGAATCTAACCTTGAAAGTTGAAAACATGAAAATTATTTGTCTGTGGCAATTGAAAGGTTTAGGCGAATTACAGATAGAGGGATCTCAGAAATAACATTGATAAAAGGTTTCTAATCCCTAAAAAGTTTTTTACAAAACAAAAAATTGCAGGTTTGTTTTGTATCCAGAGAGATCACAACACATAACACCAGGATTAGTCATTTTACAAAAATGAAGCACTAGGATATAGTACCAAATAGGCCAGGTGCAAAACTATTAAAAGACATCACCTCTTAACAGAAGATTCCTTGTATCGGACAAGCTTTTGCACCACAGTAGTGACAGGTAACCTATCATGAAACATCTCCTGGAAGTCAAAGCTTGCTTCTATTTCAACATCTTTGGGATAGCCACTAGAAGCAGATGAATCAGCAGTCCCGCTATTTTGAAGTCTTTGATTTGAATCTGTAGTAGATATATGCAACTTCTCCAGCTCCTCAGAAAGTAGTCGAGAGGTAACCAGGTCAGTATGAGATTTGAGAACCTGTAGTTGATCAAAATCATATCCAAAATAAAAGTCAAAATTAGATAATTGAGACCGGAATAGGAATAAAAATCAATTGATCCAAGCAGAACCTTTAAGAAGGTAGCAGTTGTCTCAGTACAGAGATTCAGAACACCACCAGGCTGATGAAGAGATTGGCCAGATAGGTTTTGTGATCCGCCAGCTTGGACTTCCTTCAAGAACTTAAGGCACTCCTGCAAAGTAAGCATATATAAGTTAGCACTATTCTGCTGCACTAAATTTAGAGTAGTGTGGCTTAAATGCACAATATGAGAAGACTGCCTAATCTTGATAAATCAGAAATCAGGGTAATGGCCAACTGGGGTAGCAAAATTACCTCAAAGAAGGCATCCTTGTACGTAATTAAGTTGTTACTCAACCACTTCTCAAGGTCAATAATTTCTTTCCTAGAAGCAACAGCTGCTAACCTTATACTATAATAAGAGGGAATAATTTCCACCACTGGTGATAGAATCTGTAAAATGAACAACAGTTAAAAAAGGCAACCAACAAAAACAAAGTCAATAGGTCGGCATCCAAAAGGACCAGTTTGATGGATTACTGCAAAGGCAACTAATTGTACTGGAGGAAAATAAGAATTACACATTTAAACATACTTTAGGTTCAAAGAAGAAAAATTAAGACAGTCAACTCTATCTATTACGAAAATCAGCTAGATGAGAAGTTCACACTTTATATGAGAACCACCTTAAGCTCTTGGCAAATGTCCACAATTCGCGTAATGCTTTCTACATCATCATTTTGAGAATCCATAAAGCCTCGCAGGACAAGATTGGGATTAATGTGCCAAAGGTGCAGAATCATTCCACTGCCGACGTCACTTTTTACTATCATGGGAAAAACAGTGAGAGATACTTCTCGCTGGAAGAGGTTGTAAGTAGTCTGCAAGAAAAATGAAAACTTCATAACAAGAAAAGACATGTAAAAGGCACATTGTGCAAAAGCAATGACTAAGAAACTATGACTTGTACATTAACATGTGCCATTCCAAGCAGCAAGATTTCTGGACAGTGTGTAAGGGGATAATCAAGGATGGACCAAACAACACTGGCATGACCCTTCTCAGCTAACTGGCAGAGGACATCCAAAAGGTCAAGACACAGCCATGCATGATTTGCGTGTCCATTTTGAAGTTTGTGCCCATTAATCGCATCAGCATATGCCTGCATAGGGACATATTAAGTAAAAATTTGGAGTTGGGAACAAAAAACAGATGAGCAGAAAGAGAATTATACCAGTTGCCTTGCAGAGTGTGCAAAAGTAAACATTTCTGGTGGTGCTGATACGGCGTATTTAAGGAAAGATAGCTGACCCTCAGTATTCTTCCAAACAGACCCACAGATGGCCTGGAGCGGAAATGGCTCCTGGAAGATTCAATTTCAAACATTGAGAATTTCATGTCAAAGGGGTTGCATGATTCATCAGTTAATTACCAGGAAAAGCATATGTACAATTCTAAAATATTACCTTACAGGCATGCTTATACACAGACATAAGAAAAGAGAATGCTTCTTCACTGGGAATGTAAAATCCTTCATGATCAAGATTTTCAAACACCCGGACCCAATTGGTTTGTGGTGACTGTATCAGAATTCAGAAAGACCAGTACAAAGAAAATGTTCACTTCATTTATTCAAATTCCAATAACTGAAATAAAACATTAAAACAAAATGGACAGGTTTTATTAAGAAAACTCACAAGACTATTGACCGTATCTATCAAAACATCAATATTCCAAGAGTTCAGTGGTGGTAACTCGGTCAAGTTGTTGTACCCAAGGGTTGCGCCGAAAGTTAAGAATGTGCTCTGGCTATCCTCTAGCCCAGCATGGGTGCGTGCAATAGCACCAAGTAACTTTGAGAGCATACTATCCGATAAAGGTAAGAAGAGTGACAATATTTCCTTGCACTGTGAGACATCAACTGTGCACCCATAGCCTAGTTCCTTCACCATATCCCCCATGTTTATTTCCTTCTGTATGTCTGCCAAAATAGCATCAAAATCATCTTCTTCACGTTCATGGAAGAACTCTGTATTCCTGAAAAGGACAGGGAAAGCTACTAAGCAGACATGTCAATAATACACCAAGTTACCAACAGCAATGCAGCAACTTAGTTATCTAACCTAATGCTTCAATTAATATGAGAACAAACAATTATATTCAAAAGTGGTTATGACACTAGTTTTAATTTACTATTTAATTAACATTTCAGAGGCTTCATCTAAACCAATTATTTCATTCGTTAGAATAGGTTTTTGAACTAGTTGACTGGATGATGAGTAGTACTAGTAGACTTAATAAAAGGTAAGCAGTAAGTATCTGTATGCGTGATTAACACAACGTTTGACCCCAATTATCTTCTAGACAACGAGACAACAAGGATAACTAAATAACTTACCACTTTAAAAACTTAGCCCCATGCATCTCATCAGGTAGTAAAGGGGTCAAAACAAAAGGTGGGGTGTCCTTGACCTGCACCAACGATAATATCTGCATGAAGGAATCTACATGCTCGGAAAGACCCTCAGACTGCTTGAGGAACATGATAACACTGTGAATTTGCTCATGACAACTCATAGAACCAGGATTGGCATGCAATTCTTCAATCTGAGTCATGCAAAAATTCTTGCCTACAAAGCAGTAATACTATATATTATAGTAGGAATGTAGGAAAAGTTAACACAGTCAAGAATACAAAAATGGACAAGGAACTAACATTGAAAGATTATCAACA
Organism: Cicer judaicum; assembly: GCA_037974835.1. NCBI lineage: Eukaryota > Viridiplantae > Streptophyta > Magnoliopsida > Fabales > Fabaceae > Cicer > Cicer judaicum. The sequence continues at coordinate 251,930 of JBBPBS010001102.1, forward strand.
TTCTTTGTCAAGTAAAATGGATGACAGAAGAACATTAAGCAATAATTGATGAAGAAATGGACTTCATACTTACCACATAGCCTGGCATCAGGATTTTCAGAATCAGATAAAGCCAGACTGATGGCAATCTTTTCCGATAAAGATAACTGTAATCCATTACAAAAGCTTCCTAAAAAGCTTTCATTAACTACTACATTCTTCATTGACTCAGAAATCACTGTACTGAAGTTTGGTTTGTTCAAGAGGAACTTGACAACTGCCGCAAGAATTGGCTCGTGCTGCATATCTTTCGTATCTCTTCTGCCATAATTAAAGTGATCCAGGCAAGTTCGAAGCAACAAAATGCATCCAACCGTTCCAAATTCAGTAAACTGTCAACATCAATAACCAATCCAGTCAGATTAAAGTTAAATAGCATCAAAAAAATAGAAAATCAACCATGGTCTGCTGATACTAAGTCGAGTATATTATTCTCACAGATTTAGGGTATGAAAAAGACATAAAGAGATAACTAAAAAAAGTGGATATAAACTAATATGCACAGTGTAGCATAGCATGTAGAACATACAGAAAAATAACAGAAGATATAATCTCACATAATATGGTAAGAATACATAAGGTAAAATGAGCCGCATTATCAACCACCTCAGAAGGAACTTTAATTGCAAAAACCACACCAGGAACATCATTAAAACAAGTATAGTTAACTATCTCTAACGAAAAAAACAGCAGAACCCTTCCACCACCACCACCTCCCAAACAACCCTAAATGGTTTGTTTCGTAACTCCGTATCATAAATGAATACTTTAAAATTATACACAATCGTCACAAAGATAAATCATGAGAGAGAACACACACAGACACACACTAATACACTTCTCACACGCATAAGCATTGTCAATTAAATATTCGACACACTCTCACATAAAATGAATTAACCTAAAATCGCATTTTCTGAAAACCCGGATTAAAATGTAAGAAATCTTAGCGATGATGAAAGAGAAAATATGTGAATTGATAAAGTTTGAAGAGGAATCCAGAAAAAAAAAATTAGGGTGAGGGAAAAATGGAAATAGAAAATGGACCTGAGAGAGTTGGTGGAAAACGGAGTCAAAGTTGAGTTGGTTGAAGGAGTTGAGGATGAAGCGAATTTGATTGGAAGCTATGGAGGAGAAGTTGGCCATGCTTCGCGAGGAGCCGAGAGTCATCAGAGAAAGCGATCCAGAAGCAAGGGGAAATCAGTAGAGAGAGAAAGAGAGAGAAAGAGAGAGATCGAGCATAAACGAAACAAAAGAGAGAGAGAAAGAGAGATTTCAGTGATGATCAACGATTTGGGTCTGCAAATGGATTTTTCGTTTCTCTTACATTTTTATTTTTTTGCCTGTGCAGGCAGGCTTGGCCCATTTACAATTCGATATGTTTGTCTGTTCTAAAAAAGGCCTTTCATTTCTTTTTCTTTTTTTTCTTTCAATTTAACTTTTTCCAAATTAATTCAAACTGGATTTTTCTATAGTGAATTCCAAGATGTAAAGGCTAATATGAAATTTTCAGAATTTTTTCATACCTTTGAATTAAACAATGTGAAGCTATAAAATATAAATTTAACTTTATGTTAAATTGAGATGTAAAAAATTCAGAATAAATGGTAAGTATTTACATTTATGAATCCATAAATATAAATAAATTTTATATAAAGATTTCTATTGTACATCTCCATTTATACTAGTCCCCCACGATTATATGAAAATATAATTTTACCATTTTAATTATTTAAAATAAATTTTAAAATTTATAGTTTTGAAAGTTTTAAATTTTTGAAATTGATATTTTCGAAAGTTTCAAAGTTTTGAAATAAACAAGTTTTCGAATTTTTTAAAACTCAAATTTTCAAAATAAGTATACATTTCTAACATTTAGAAGGTTTCCAAATTTAGAAATTTTCGAAAGTTCCCAAATTTGAAAAGTTTCTAAAGTTTTGGAAATTTTCCATTTCGAAAGTTTTGAATATTCATAAAAAATTATTTTGATATTCTGGAAATTTTTCAATTTTGAATTGTTTGAAAATTTCAAATATATGGAATTTTTCTATTTCGAAATTCTAAAATTTTGCTATTTTGAAAGTTTAAAATATTCAAATATTACTCATTTTTTGTTTCGAAAGTTAAGATGATTTCTCTAAATGATCGAAAAATGAGTGAAAAATAAGAGATAAAAAATTTGAGGTTTTATAAATGGTTGAAAGGGCAAAATTGTATTTTCATATGGATTGGGGCAATATTTTATGAGTTCTAAAATGAAACTATAAAAAATGGATTTTTTCAAAAGTTAATAAATATATTATTAATATTTTATTTAATAACTATAGAAAGAATATTTGACAAAAATCATAGTATTTTCAAATTCATTTTCTTTATATTTTTTCAAAAAAAAATAAAATAAAATATTTCAACTATTATATAAGTTAAAAACTAATCTTAGATTTATATAAAATTTTATCATTTTTAGTTTGCAAAATATTAAAATATAAGTTCTTTTTTGTAAATAATTTTTTTTTTATTTTTTTAGCAAAGCCTAAACCTATAATTAAAATCCTAAACGAAAAAATAAAATTAAAACAAAAAATAAGGAGACAAATTTTAATATTTTAAGAGATTATTTTTAACGAAAAACAATGTTTAAGCAGTACAACAATCAACACAAATATCAATTTAAATAATAATTATATTAAAAATTGGAAATTAAAAATTGGTTAGAGACCGTTATTTATGCGAAGTTTAAATACTTTTATAATATATTATTGAGTTTTTGTAGAATATAAAAATTAAATTTAAAAATTATTTTTTTCTCAAGACAATTGCGTGCCTCTCCTAGCTCCTCGGAGTATATATCAAAAGATAAGTATAGTCGTTGAATTTTATGTTATAATTTTTTATGATTTTAAAATAACCATCAAATTTCACTTCAAAAAACTTCAAATTTAAACTCCCTTTGTTCAGTAAAAAAAATAAACCCTTTTTGTTTCCAACAATCAAAATCAATAGATTGAGTTATTCCATAAAATTCTCCTAATATGCTTGTAGGTTGAAAATGAATAAATTTTTCATCTTTCAGTATGTTTTTAACATAGATATGCATATAAATCAAAATCAGATGATGAGTAAAAAAAATAAATATGTAATATAACAAACTATAAAATTAAAAATAATTATTTCATTTTGTTGGATTAATATAAAATTATTTTATAATATCATAATATTAATGAAAATATAAAATTGAAGTATTGAATTAGTTTTTGAAGTGCTCTCTTTAATTTTAAATATAAATAAAATTTGATTAAAGAAATTTAATGTATTTAATTCAATACTTCATTGTTGTTAAAAACAAAAAGTTAATATTTTGTTGGTCTTAATGTCGCGTTATAAAATTTTGAATATTTTTTTAATTCAATAAAGTTGTCACCAAAATTTATTTAAGATAGAAAAAATATAGGAAATCCTTAAAAGGAAAAAATTTATGATCTTTGAAATCAAGTTTAGAATTCGAGAGTCGATTATACGTAAGTAATGTATTAGCATTGTACGACATTTAAAATGGTTACTTGTAATTAATTGTGCATAATTTACGTTAACTTAAAAAATATACTTTCTTCTAATAATTAAATGCGAATATATTTTTTAATAAATCTGATATTGAAATAAAAGAGTACTCAACACATATATATATATAGAGAGAGAGAGAGAGAAAAATGTTTTATCATTGTGTTTGACAAGAATACAATATTGCTCCTATATATATCAAAGTTACGTAGTTATTGGATAGAAAATATAGATGTATTGTTTTCTTCTTATAGTTAAATGCGAATATATTTTTTAATAAATTTGATATATAAATAAAAGAGTACTCAACATATGTAGAGAAAGAGAGAGAGAAAAAAAAAAGTATTATCTTTGTGCTTGACAAGAGTGCGATATTGCTCATATATGTCTCCAAATTCAATGGAGAAATCAAAGTTACGTAGTTATTTGATAGAAAATATAGATGTATTGTTTTCTTTTTAAAAAAGTGTGTTGGTGCAAGAAAAATTATTTTTCAAAATAGATATTGTTGATTTAATGTGTATGTAATTGTTTATGATAAGTTGGTTTGTTTGAATTAAAATAAAAACGAGTTTTAAAGTATAACAACTTGTGTCTTAATACTCACAGATTAAAAATATGTTAGATCTGGCTAATATATTTAAGAATATTTTTTTTTATTAATTTGTTTATGAAGATAAGCCTTATGACAAACAAGTAGTATAACTTGTGTCTTAACAACTGAATGATTAAAAATATGTTACATCTAGTTAATCTTGGTGGCTGCAAACAAATTCACACAAAGAGAAGTAAGTTTCATTGTTAAGAGAGTGAGACACAACAAACACCAATCAAAATGGTCATGAAAATGGAGTTGTCCATGGTGGTGGTTCGTTAGAGTTCGAAGTTGACAACGTTGGTTGGATGGACGCTTTCACGGTAGCATTTGTGGTGGTGGTTCGTTAGAGGTGGCTAAGTGGACGTTGTGGCAGCGGCGCTTGTGGTGGGCAACAAAAAAAATAGCGGTCGATTTGATGATGGTTTTCATAAGGGATTTGCAAAGGATGTTGGAGGTGATGATGTGTGTAACTCACGCTCTCGCTAACTCTCCACATTTTTTTCTCTGTATTATATTGCTTTATTTTTCTTCTTTTGTAGTTTATTTTTCATCTCTCAAATATTTTTTCTTTATATTTTTTTGTTGTTGTTTTGATGGTAGTAGAAATATTATGGTTTGTATGATTGGGGTTGTTAAATGATGAAATGATGAAATTGTGTTTGTGTGATTTAATCTGATTTCTTATTGATGCTACATTTTTCACATGTTATTTTTTTCATCTTTTCTTTGTGTTTCATTTTTTCCGGTGTTATCTTTTAAAAAAATTATGTTCTATAGTTAATTTTTGGTTCTTAATTCATAGACTATAATAATGAGTCTATGTGTTCATGAGATAGATTGAATTATAAATTATAAAATTGTAAGTGAAGGATTGAACTTGAACATTTTGATGAAAAACAAGGAAGCTGAAAATGTAGAGGATAGAGGCCTATTGCATAGCCTTTTTTTTTCTACCAAAAAGCATTATTTTTATTTGATTGTATGTTATTGTTATTTTTTTATTTTTCATTTATTTAATATATTTTTATTATGTAAATTCGGCATTTTGTTAAAGCATCAATGAGAATGTAAGTTCATGGCTAGGTTTATGACTCTGATGTTGATTTTTTTGAAAAAAATTAGTATATATAAAATTAAACACATTATTATGACATGTTATTTATTTTTTGAATTTTTTAATTTGCAAGACAAATTGAGGTATGACACTTAGAATAGCTTATGTGTTATTTAAACTTCTAATGATTTAGTGAATTTTTCGTTGGTCTTCCATATATTTATTAAGTCTTATTTAATTTTTTAACTATTTCATGAGTCTTTTGTTCGTCTTCTAAATACTTGTTAGGTCTTTTAAATATATTTTGTTAAATTTTATTTAACATTTTTAACTATTAAGTCAGTTTGTTGGTCATTCAACTACTTGTTAGTTTATTTTTAACCTTTTAATAATTAAGTTGGTCTTTCATTAATCTTTTAAGTATTTGTTTAGTCTTTTGTTGGTCTTCAAATAACTTGGTAGGTCTTATTTAAATTTGAGCTATTAAGTCAATCATTTATTGATCCTCAAAATACTTGAATCTTATTTAACCTTGTAACTATTAAGTCGGTATTTCATTACACTTTCATGTACTTATTATATCTTATTTAATATTTTAACCGTTAAATCAATCTTTCACTCGTATTCTAAATATTTGTTAAGTATTTTGTTGATCTTCAAAGTATTTGTTAAATCTTATTTAAACTTTAAAATGTTAAGTTTGTCATTTGTTGGTCTCTCAAGTAATCACTGATCTTCCAAGTATTTGTTAGGACTTACTTAAAATTTTAACTGTCGTGTTAGTCTTCCATTGGTTTTCTAATTATTTGTTAAGTATAATTTTACTTTTAAACTATTAAGTTGGTTTTTCGATAGCCTTTCAAATACTTGCAAGCACTTATTTAACCTTGTATATGTTAAATCATATTTTATTAGGCTTTCAAATACTTGTTAGGTCTTATTCAAACTTTTAACTATTAAGTCGGTCTTTTATTGATCTTTCAAGTACTTGTTATGTCTTATTTAACTTTTAAACTAATACAAATAAAGATAAATGTAATTTTAATTCCTCTAATATAAAACAATTTTAATTTTAGTTATTGTAAAAATATTTTCTTATTATTTTAAATATCTTAAATTTTAATTCTTTTTTAGAATTTAACATTACAAAATCGCTTACTTGACAAGTATAGTCAACATTTTTTTTTTATTGATATGGCTTTTTATGTATTTGAATAAGACTTTTTTGGTAAAAAATGATAGATTATAGATGACATGTCATTTTACCTAACAACAAAAAAAAAACACATATTTGATGAATTGACACATTATGATTGTTGTCTTCATCATCTTCAACAAATAAAACTCAAAATAACATTTAAACTTAAAAACATTCTCACATCATCGTTTAACACATTAAGGATATTCTATATCTGAACTCAAATTCGTTGATGGAAGCTTATGGTGGTTGTAAAATAGTAATCAGAATGACGATAGTCCAACATAAACTTCTTTATTTTCAAAATCTAAATGAATAAAGTAATATATCACGAAGAGTAAAAAATATTGGTGACATTTTTGTGGCCAACAGAGGTCGGATGATGATATGGCGGTGCAAAGAGTTGGCCAGTGTTTTTTCTTTTTGTTTTGTTGTAATTTAACAATTGAATATTGCTACTGTTTAGAATAATTGCCACAAAAAAAGAAAAAAATCCTAACAAAATAGAGAGTTTGACCGATTAAAAACTGTGTAACTATATATGCCACCATATAGACCAACTGTCTACTTCTCTTCCTTACTAACAATTGAGAACATACTATTCTAACAATTCACTGCACAACACTCTTTCGACGACCCCAATCTCCCTTCCCTTCCAGTAAGATAATTAATTCTGCATCATTTCCATTCCCATTCCTATCATCCTATTTATTTATATATCGTGCATTTTCATATATTAAAACTAAGTAGCATTTATAATATAATATACAATGACAAAGCGATAGAGTTCTGTCGCCAGAAAGAGATGCTACTCTACTCCAACAACAACAGCATACCATTAGTAGTAGGAATAGTACAATGATGTTGTTACTTTTTTCGTTTTTCAATTTCACTCACTGCCATTACATTGGTATGCTGCTTACATACATTACAGATAATGACGTTTTCTTTCTTTATTGCTAGCTCTTACGGTTTTGATTTAAAGCTTCAACTACTACCATACACATATGCCTCATTCATTTCTTCATAGACAAACAAAGAGTGCACCTGATACAGCGCCAAATCATGACGTGGATCGTAAAATTCAACTCAGTACTATAGTTTATTTTAAATAAAGTAAGACTTTCACTCATATTATTAATTATAACATCAATTTTATACTAAAAAACAGTTCAATACTTTTTATTTTATTTTTATTAATACTTGATAGTTGAGATCTCGCCTTAGTTTTTACTCTCTAAACAAACCATACTAGTCTACGCATAGGACTTGAGTGAAATTCAATTTCTTTGATCCTGATGATTGATGTGCTTTAAGCTGAAATGAAGAAAGAAAACAGCCTTTGATGTATCCAACTATTTCTTCTCATACAACTTTTTAATCTCTTTCCTTCTACTATCAACATCTCCAATAAGAGTTGCATGGCGATTTTTTAACCATAAAAAATCGATTTAGTTTGTCAATTGTGAAAGCGCGATTTCGTTATTTTTACTAAAAGTTGTATATTTAAATAACTTTAAATGTGAGTTTTATACCATTTAAATATTACGCTCTTCTCACAAGTCCATCAAGACTAACATTTACAACACCAACCTGATGAACTCTGCTCCAATTCCTATTGACAGTTACTTGTTTATCTAGTAGGATCCCAAAGCAATAAATAAGTTGAAAAATAAAATAATCTTAAATAACTTGGATATATATACTTCAATAATGAATAATATCACTCTTTGTCGGTCTAAGCTCAAGGTTTTATTTGTCTTGTAAATTGAGATAGTGACCAAATCGGCGTCAGTTGAACAAATTACAAGGAAAATAAGTATAAGCTCAAGATTTTATTCTTCTTGTAAATTGAGACAATGACCAAATTGGTGTCGGTTGGACAAATTACAAGGAAAACAAGTATTAATATTTCAACACTTATTCATTTTCTCCAATTCATCTTTGTTACATCTAATACCGAACAGGTCACTGTCTGATCATAACGACATGAAAGACCCTGAACTTCGGCATCATTGTCAAAGTTTTGAGTGACTTTAGCATTGGGCTACCTCACTATAGCAATTAACTTAAAAAGGCGCTAAACTATTAAAGTATAACCAAACACACATCTTTAATTTAGTTGTTTCTCTTCTCTCTATGGACTATCTCATGTTCGTCACAGTTAAAACCAAGGATGTAACTGTAGGAATTATGGGATCTAGGAAGAGAACGGCCCAAATGAAAAAAAGAGTGCTGAGTTGGTAAGTTAGTTAGAGAGGGAGGGAAAATACACGTGGATAGGGGAAATATATATATACATACACACATACAGGGGTATTGTCACGGGAGGATATCATCGTAGAAGTTATTCTATTTTACACCCTCTGAAGGAGCTTTGCTCTGGGAGTTATAGGAGGAAAATCTTGTAATCATTTTCTTTGTTTTCAACCATCAATACCAGATTACTATTTCTCATAATTTTGGTTTCCTAACAAGGAATCACTTGAGGTCTTCTGTGTTCATCCCAGACAGAAATAAAAAGCCAATGTGATAAAATTCAGTGTATAGTAGGAGTGGCAGGGCATCAACTAGCAAGCCATCAGCCATTTGGTCATATTTGATAGCCCTAAAGACCTTTATATGTTTGCCAGTTTTGGTTGATTTATTTGATTACTTAATCATTAACTATGATCTTCTAAAATTGATCTCCCAATGAGGGGTCTGTGTACTTTAGAATAATGCAAGTTAAATACTTAATTCTCATATTTCATATAGAAGAATTTCTTTTACTTAAAAAAGGGCTTTCTACAAAAGATTAACCAATTATCTCACATTGAAACATTCCTATATGTTTAAACACCTTTTAGAAAGAATCACTATTATGGAATTAAATTTCAGTACAAAAACCATCATTAATTTACACAACTTGAGACTGAAGCCTCTATATTGAGGTGCATTGAAGCATGGGAAGATTGACAGGTTGAATAATTAAAACACCAAAACAAAAAGATTCAAGGGAATATATAAGATCAAAGATTCAATCAACAAAAGCATGTTCAATGAAATGAAGAAATTGAACTCTATTTCGGCATCTGGATTAGGAAGTAAATGAATTTATTTGGGTCTAAACTCAGTCATAGTACACAAACTTCACAGCTCATCCCTAAATCAACAACATTGTTTTTCCTCTTCCAATCACATGTACGTGTTTTTTGCTCTGATTTTACTGGTGGGTTGTGTTTATTCATTTTATATCCCTGAAGTAGGTGTAAGTAGAACACAGTTAAGAAGGAAAGAGACAAGAACTCACAATCGAAGGTAACAAAGGCTAGGGTCCAGGATGGTTGCAGAAAAGAGTAACTTGTGAAAAAGCTTGACAATTCCTTGAATCAATGCTAAGAAATGATACCATTCTAGCAGTGGCCACAATACTATGTAAAGGCAAAAGTGACTCAACACTTCCAAGCTGGTATACACTAGTTCTGTTCAATATATAAATTTCACAAATCAGCATAAAAACAAAGTGGGGGAAAATATCCAAAATATTGAATAATTGAACACAACATGAAGATCTCAATAACATAAAAAGAATTGGGAAATTTGTAAGTAAGTTTGGAGTGTAAAGAAGTAACCTAACCTGAGAAAGGGTGAGAGTCGACGGGGCGGAATTATTGAAGCAGGAGAATGGTTGTTAGGTCTGATAACTGATTTGAATGAAGAGAGGAAGAAAAGACGTCGAGTGCAATGAGAAGACGCCATGATATTGAATCGATAACCAGAGAGAGAGAGAAGAGAAGAGAAGAAGAATCAAAAGAAATGTGCTTCCCCTAGTAGGCAAATTTTTGTTTATTTTTTTATTTCCAATATAATCCTTGTGTACCAAAATATTATGGGCTCTTTTTGAACCCACTTAATTCACTTTTTTTACCGAAGATAACAACACGGCCCTTCTTATGGCATAAACAAGGGGAAATACTTTTTCCACCCCCAACATAACCCAAACATTTCCTTTTAATAATAACAAAGGAAGTTTAACCCTCTTAAAAAATTAGCAATTTATGGTCTTAAACAATCTAAATACAAAGAAATTTAAATTGTATTCCAGTTTATTTTATTTTATTTTAACGAATTTAGTGATAAAATTCACTAAATGTAGATAAAGATAGTATGTTAAGTTTGAATCTAGACTCTCAACTTATATAGTTGCCATATCATATGTACTTACGGGACAAACCGATTCTATTGATCTAAAAGTTAATCTATGTCGATTTAGCATAAAACATAATGTATCAACTAATATTTTTAATATTTCAAAATTTAGGATATATTTATTTATCTAATAATAATGTATCTCCTTTTTTTTCCTATAGAATATCAACTCAGCCTTAAAAGTTTGATCTTATAATTATAAAGAATAAAGTTGACATTCCAGTGAAATTTTCATTGTATTGTTCATCAAACCAACGCAAGTAAGAATAAGTAGTTGGTATGAGTCTCTATATTAAGTAAATAAAATGTTTTATCTAGTTAAAAATTTCTTGTTCTTCACTAAGTATAGACAATAACAGTTAAACCAAATTTATTTATAATTTTCACTATTAGAATTTAACATACTTCACCACATCAATGTACGTATCTTAAATATAATAAAAAAGATATTTTTTTTGATATTTTTACAAGAGCCAATTGAATTATAATCAGTCAACAAACATTTGATTCATATAGTAATAAGTACAAAGACATTAGATAAAATCTAGTAAAAAAAGACATTGGATAAAAAACTAGATAAAAAGGTAAAAGAATTAAA
>JBBPBS010001102.1:263204-280118 GCA_037974835.1 Cicer judaicum
AAAAAAAAAAAACCAGATATAAGTTTTAAAATTTTTAAAACTATAAATAAAATTGAATGCATGATTAGATTAGTCTAGGTTAAAAAACATAAAATGAGGATCAATCAATTATTATTCGATTCAATTTTAATGCAAATTTTTTTATATAAATATAAGAGATGGTTGAAGCCCAATAAAAATAACTACAAACCAATTAAACAAGTGGTGGAAACTTTATGTGACAAATGCCTGGTAGATTTTTGGTATCTACTCATACTATAATTTAATAATAGAAGCTAAAAGTGTCAGTGAAAAATATATTAGAGATCAAAAGTCAAATAATTTATTTATAAAAACTAAATATTTTTTTTTTAAATTTTATAAAATTAAAATGATATTTTCCGCTCCATTTTATTATTTATAGTAAGATGTCGAAGAAAAAGAGATCTATCTGTGTCATTGACCTCACATGATTGTGGCAAATCGACAAAATCATAATAACACACTAATGCGCATTCAGAGTCGGCCTAACATATTATTTAAAGCAATATTAATTAGATTTTTTTTTAAATTAAAAAATAAATTATTAATTTTTATTTAATAATTATCGAAAAAAAATGTAGTAGAATTAATGACATTTTCAAACATATTTTCTATGTTTTTCAAAAATTAAAATAAGACATTTCAACTGTTCTACAACAACATAAAAAACTTGTGTAAAAATTTTCATCTTTTAGTTAAAGAGAATTGGCAATATATTCACTATTTATCATATGATTTGTCAATTTATAACTAATATTTCTCATGAGTCAGGTACTAATAAGGAATTTATATTAATTTTTTTTTTTTGAGATGCTTAGCATGTAAAGCTCATAGTTCCACATGTAGCATAGGATAGTTGAAATGCCAAAATTACACTTGAAACTAAAAAAGGAATCATATTTTACTATTTTACACTCACATTTCAAGTAAATATCATGATATCTTCTCCTTCCTTTTTTAATTATAAAAACTAAGCTTACAGCATTGAATTATAACAACACACAAGACAGCATTTTCAACGGACGGTAATCGAAAACGCCCAAAAGAAAGTCTAAACATATAAACATGTGTAGTATCTGTTTGATTAAAATATTGTTTACTTAAAACCTCAGCTGAACTTAAACAAAATTCCTCTTTCTTGGATATTAAGGGTTAACATCCCCACCCTGTTTATTCTTTTAGAAGTTTCTGTCCTTCAGTTAGTTTTTTATAACATGCAACCATGCATTATGATGCTTTAAAGCTACACTCGAGAGATACAAATAATGTAACTCTTTCAAGTCCACCCAAATTTTGTTCAGCTTAGGAGATAGATAAATTACAAACGTTGACTAGCATTTCTTTAACCTACAAGACTTTTTTTGAGTCATTAACCTACAAAACTTAAACCGGAATAATTATCACTTCCAACAAAACATAGATATTACAAACTAAGACACCACTTTATATGAAAAAAAATATGGTACAATGTGCATAAGCAGTCAGACACCACGACCACCAATTGGTTCCAAACCTCACAACCACAACCAAACAATTGGTTTAGAAAATACATGACAAAGGAAATACAAAAAAGCAAATTGAATGGTCCAACCCATGACAAAGGAAATTAAAAGCAAGAGAAAAATCAAATAAACAGAATGGTAAATTTTAAAAGGAAAAAAATAGTAGTACTTTGCAATAAAGGGGATTACTCCTATACTAGTGTTATCAAACAAAATCTCTCTCACTCATGCACAAATACACAAAAGCACAAACACAGAGTCAATATTCTCACTTCCTCTTGATATCTCAAATTCTCATTCCAAACAATATTCATGATTTCATATCTATATGCATACCTCATATAAAGGCTGCTTATAAGGACTCGCTAAAAAAAATATTACAGAAAAATTGGGAAAAGTATACTAGCAACCAAGTACCTACAAAAATTGTATTAGCAGCTTTAAAATGCACTTGTATTGAGTTAGGCCTTTAATCTTTGAAACTAACTCTTGCTTGTATTAGCAGCTTTTAAATGCCCTTGTATTGAGTTAGGCATGTAATCTTTGAAACTAACTCTAGCAAGTTGCATCCTTGCCAGTATTGACCGAAACCTCCTGCATCAGATATATGTATTTAACTTTTATGAATGCTACAAGGATATGAAACTAAAGTACATATGTACAGAAAACCCTGAGTGAAGGAAAAAAAAATAAGGAAACTTAAAACCATGAACCTATGAAGTAGATGAATCGTGTATTAACCTAGAGCAATATTGGACAATAAAGAGTTCATAGACTTCCTTAGCTAAACCCAAAAACAAACTGTATTAAATAGCTAATATAATCTAATCGTAACTACAGACAGGATATTGCAGTTTGAGATAAGTCATCAATTTGAGGATATAATAATCTGTGCTTCAATGGTGCGTAAAGCAGTAAGGTGGCAACTATACAACAAAACTTAAGAACCTACCAATTAAATGTGCTCTCCAATTTTGAGTCCTTGTTCTTTTGCTTTCTTGAACCATTTAAGTGTGTTCTCCAATGTTGAGTAAGCAGCAACATCTGTCAAACTCTTGCTTTTGACTGCATAATCAAACACTTCATAAGCATCCGCAATTCTACCAGCCCTACAAAGTGCCCTGACAAACGTAGCATAAGAAGCCATTTCAAGCTTCAGACAACCCGATTTCATCTCACCATACAATTCCATGGCCTTGTCAAACAACCTAGACTTGCACAGCCCATGTAGCAGCGTGTTATACGTGCACGAATTTGGACTGCAGCCCTTCGCTTCCATTTCTTCCAACAACGCAATTGCAGACAAGATCTCCCCTTTCCTGCACAAACCATTCATCAGAGAGGTATAAGTTACCTCATCAGGGAAATGACCCTTTTCCGCCATAACACGCAATAACTTCTTAGCTTCCATTACCCGGCCGGATTTTGACAACCCATAAATCAAAGTGTTATAAGTGATAAGATCGGGCTCCACCCCGGCCTCCTTCATTTTATTATAAACCTCAATTGCTTCATTTCCTCTACCCATCTTACAATAACCTTTCATAATTGTATTGTAAGCATAGCAATCTAACTTAAAACCTTCCTCATCGAGAACAGTCATCAAACTCAAAGTTTCACGCAAGTTCTTGGCATTACATACATTATCAATCAAAATTGTAAAAGTAACAAGATCAGGATTCACGCCAAATTTGCTACGCATTTCAATAATGAAACTATAGAGAGTGCTCAATGTTAGGCACTTACAGAGATGCTTAACAAGGAAATTGAAAGTGTAAATATCAGGAATGCAATGCTTGGAAGACAACTCTTTGATCAATTCAACAGCTTCGTCCATTCGACCAGCCGAACAAAGTGATCGGACGGCTAAATCAACAGTAACTTTATCAGGACTCACGCCATCAGAAACCATCAAGTTTAGGGTTTGATGAATTTGGGAAAGGGTGGTATCGGTGGATTTGCATGATTGGGTGAGCAAGATGTGGTAAGTGGATTTGTCTGGGGAGAAAGAAGGATGAGTCTTTGTCATGTGACGAAGAAAAGCAATGGAATCGTTAATGGTGGAAACTGAAGCGTAGGATTGAAGGAGGGAGTTATGGAAGCGGGAATCATTGGGGACATTTGAGCTTTTAACGATGGAGTTGAAGATACTTTTAGCCTCTTGGAGGCACGGAGATTTGAATAGGGAGACGGGTTTCGGAGGCTGAGATTCCTGCTGGGGTTTTCGGGATTTTCCGGGAAAATTGGATGGGATTTTCTTGGGAAAGTAACGGGGTTTGGAAGAAGAGGGGATCGATGAAGATGAATTAATCAAGTTTGGATTCGAGAGTGCGGAACGAAATGAAGGAGGAATTTTTCCCATGTTGATTTGGTTCTTCTTCGTTGAAAGTATCGTAGGGTTTTTAGGGTTTAGGAATTTCCCCCATGTTGCTCCATTTTAAGTGTTGAATTTTTGTTATATATAACATTTTTAGAATACTTTAAAAAATAAAAATAAATTTTAACAATAGTCTTTTTAATCGTAGAATTCAAATTTTATACATCATTTTAATATTAGATTTATACATTTTTTTTAAAATATCTTTTTGGGTCTCAACTCTAAAATAAGTTATTTTAGTTATTTTTTATGATAATTTTATTTGTGGTAAAAATTTTGCTATCACAAAAAACTTGATGTCACAACTTAATACATAGTAAAATTAATTTTAATATTGTGTGAATTTATATACACACCTACAAATCGTTTTATGCCTGTGTCGAAACACATATTTTAAAGAATAACAATCTTGAAATTGATCTATAATTTGATGAATAAATTCATTCCATTTGTGGAAATCTTATAAATTGATTTACACTCTTATTCACGCATTCATATTTTACAATAGCTAAGTCACAATGATCATGTGAATCAATCCATGACAACATAGATCAATTCATGAATGCATAATTCACATAAAATATGATTTCAATGCATTTTCATAAATTTTAATTCATTATTAACATGTGTGTGACATTATTTATAATTAAAAAAGTTTTCTCGTGATATCATCTTATTTACAATCAAGATATTAAGAACAACATAATCACTCACAACTAATTTAATTCTCAAACCAAATTTTAACTTCACTCACAACACTAACTAAACTAAGTTAAAAAAATCATGCATTCATATGTATTGGACCTATTGCTAGGTCGGTGTATCGATTATATTTTCAATTCATTAGTTGGATTAGCAATGTAAAAAAAAAAAGTATTTGTGCATAAAAATAAGAAATTTAAGTCATCTTTTAGTATTGTATTTCTCATTTTTTTAAAGAGTTTAGCAATAAAATTCATACACGCTAAAAAATTGCATATTCAAACATGCAACATATAAAATACTCTCACAACTTATTACTATTCACTATAATATTTTTTACTTTAAATCAGGTTAAATTTGTCAATGACCTAAAAATCGTAGTATAAAGTAAAAAAAAACAATGTTTTATTTTTTTGTATATGTTATCATGGCCATACATTTATTAGAGCATTATTCTATTTTCTAATATAAATAGTTGTCTATTCATTTTAGGCTACAACTAGAAAATTCTAGTATTTTAGACCATATTTTAGAACCGTTATTTGTGAAAACCTATAAACAACACAAAAATTGTGAAAATTTGATGCAGAAACGTTATCTTTACATACTTCAGACAACATCGTATAACTTTAGCATAAATTGACCTTATAATAACTACTGAAAAATAAGTTTTATATCCCTAATTTTCTTTGGCTTCAAACATACATATATGCTTTTACATTTTGGAGAGTGACTTTTTTATGTCATTTTGGAGAATGACTTGGTATTATTAATGTTTTGGAATATAATGTTTTTTTGTAGTTTATAGATTGTTTTCTATTCTATTAATATTAATTATGAGTAAAATAGACATCAAATATAGACAATAAGAAACATTAAAATTATACCATTATTCAAATAAATATGTTGCCTAAAGTCATAGGTCTATCACCATAAAAAAAAAAGTATGTACTAAAAATTGCAGAATTGTATATTAAAACAAAGACAATTGGAGTAAAACAACAGACAATAATTTTTAAATATAATCTGAGGTATCTGACAACATTTATAGAAATGTGGCCTAAACATATTAGCAACATTTATTATTCATTCCATAAAATAAAATTTGTTGCCTAAAATATTAACATTAAATTGTGAGCTATATATACCTTTTAGACAACGTTTTTAAGAATTTGTGACCTGAAGTGCAAAAATTGCTGCCTCTTCAAATAGGCAACAACTAAACTCCATAGGTGAAAATCCGCAAACAAACTGTTAGTGAAGTTTAAGCTACAATTTTGCTATTTATCACCACAATTTTTAATTGTTGCCTAAAGTAAAAAAAATATTGTATTGACTTGAGCTTCATTTACTAGACTACACTTTTCAGATTTAATTTGAGATTCTTTTGAGTGGTCTTGCAAGTTGTGTTGTGACACATTTGTTGATCAAAAAGATTAAAAAAAGAAAAAAATAAGAACAAAAGAAAGAAAAGCTGATAGTAGGATGAACTTGTTTTAATATGTGTTTGCTTTTACGACGACATAAATTAATTTAATTTTGTTTAAAATAAATTAAAAATAAATGATTTATTATAGTAATGTAAAGGTAAATCAAACAATAAATTTAAGACTAAAGTAAATGCAAAAGTCTTAAATTATAATTTTAAACTAAAATCAATTTTATAAGTAAATTATTTTTACTCGAATACATTTAAACATCTCAAAACTAACTTTATACTTTTAAACTCAATTGTGATCAAATTACATTATTTGAGCGTGATTTTACTACACTTTGTAATTTTTTTAGAACCATGGTGGTATAATTTTTCAAAATTATTACAAGTATATACTAAACTAACATGTAAATAAATATTTTGATTCTTGGAGTTTTGAAATGTTGTCAAAATAATTTTTAAATATATTAAAATTAAAAAGAAAATTAAATATATAATTTATTAATTATTTTGGTAATGGAATGTTATGTTAGTTAATTTCATACTCGGATTTATTTTTCGTCGATGAATTTAGTTTATACAAAATAAAAATAATAACAAAAAAAAAAAAATACTTCAAAAGATATTACAATTTCGATACATTACTGTTTACTTTAAACTAACATTTTTTTATAGATCACCTTGAAGTGACTTTTGGAACAATGTTGAATAGAAAAATGTTTTGTGGTTACACCTTGAATATATATATATATATACTAATAATATAATAAAAAAAGAGATAAGAGAAAATGATATGTTGAATATGTGTATAGAAATTATAGATATGTGTGTATCATTATTGTTTTCAATATATATAATTGTATTCGGAGCAACGAGACATACATTTCATACTCTCCAACATTAATATTCAATACTCTATTTTATTTTGTTTTTCTCTATCTATAATATTATTAAGATATCACATTGATTTATTTATTTGTATCCCTATTTATCTCAAAAATTCAAAAGTGTATATACTCAAAAGAGTTGTCCACTAAACGTTTTAGTTGTATTTGAGGAGATTTAAACATTCAATTTATAAGCAAGCATATCTTTATTACTTTTCCCGTAGTACTACGATACAATTATATTAAAAGTTGCGAAATATGAACATAGTGGATTGAATTGAATATGGAATCTAAGGAAGACGATGATATATATAAATTTCATGCTGATGATGAATTATTGTCACAGTCCAATCCTTGCTTTGGTCGGTTTCGGTTCTAAGTTCACGATTATAATAATAACACTGACACTTGTTTTTATATATTGTATAGAAAAAACAGAAAAAAGAAATCTAAAAATTGGTGAAGCGTGATTGTGATGAGTTATAGAAAGAAAATCCCGAAACCGACAAAAAGAATTGAGAATGTGTAGGGGCAAAAATGTCTTTTCATATATGTTTATTTTTTAAGGTTCTCTTTTTAGCATTGGGCTGGGCTGCCCGGTTTAGCTGAAAACGACAGCAAGCAACCTGTCTGAGTGTCTGAAAATCCATTTTTATTTAATAATTTAATAATGAAACCGACTCAAATATATATATATATATATATAGTATGTCTCAGTCTCTCATTTCCCCGTGTGTTGTTTTTGTCTTGAAGGTGGATATGGTGGATGTATGCTGCATGTGCGGCGATGTTGGTTTCCATGACAAACTTTTCCGCTGCAACAAATGTCGTTACCGCTTCCAACACTCGTAATATTTCTTTCTTTCTTTTATGTTTCCTCATCATCTACTCTACCATCACATACATAATATTATATATTGTTTTAATTCATTTCAGATATTGTAGTAACTTGTATGGTGAATTAATGGATATACAAGTGTGCGATTGGTGTCAAAGTGAAGTCAAAAACACAAGACCGCATAACAAACCGGTGGTGGCTTTAGCGTCCAACGTCCGTAGTTGTCAATATTCCTCCCCCACCACCTCCACCACCTCCTCCTCCTCCGGCCATAAATTAACGAAGGGGAACGGTGGTAATTCGGAGAAGGCCGGGAAGAGTAGTCCAGTTCCTTCACCCAGACACGCCACACGCAGGTATAAGCTTCTCAAGGATGTCATGTGTTGATCAAACGCATCCATATACTATTACATATATAAATAAATAAATAACTATTTCAACTGTTATGTTTCTAGAAGTACTAATGTTTAATTATGAGTCTCTTTTAATATTTTCTCTTCTTTTGCCTCACCTTTTATTTGTGAATACAAACTTCAATGTATCTATGTACTTTGCTGTCCCATAATCAATCTACATATAAATTATAATATTCCTACCAGCTCCGCCTTTTCTTTATTTTTTATTTGCCTAATTATAATTATAATATTATATATATATATATATATATTTTAATCTTTTCTCTAACTATTTGTAAACTACGTCATTATGCATGTGTGAAGTTGTTGTTATCATTATAATAATTACATATTATAGACCGAATAAAAACAAATCACCAGATTTTTCATGCCACCCTCTTTTTAAAATAAACAAACTATATCTTCTCGTGTATTGCATGGTAAATGAAATAGGTATGTATCTTGTGCATGACATTTGTTACAACAATTTATTTATTTCTTTTTTATTATATTATCAACATATCTCATCTTTAAATTCTTAAGGTAGGACATTTTATCGTTTTCTATATCTCTCAAAGTACTCGTATCATTGAGATCTTTAGGTGTTCATTGATAATTTTTTAAATTGTAATAACGAAATTAATTAGACCCTCTATATATGTTAATTGAAGTTGCAACAACTCCCCCACAACTATTATCTCATGCGGCTACTCATGTTAAACAATGGGAGTGATAGTAATTGGATATATTTAATTTTAATTATTCTCCTAATACATAATTGATATGGAAATTAAGGTTAATTAATAAGAACGTAGGCATAAAAAATGAGACAGTTTTGTTGCATGGGTTACTAAGGTAAATGAGGTAATTTGATCTCCTTTTATGAATGAATGAAGTGGATAAGGGTGGAGGAGATGTGAGGTGCAAATTAAGGTTTGAAACATCCCATCCCATCTCATCCTCTGATTTGGTTTGTCGAAATTAATTGAATGCAGTTGACTCACTGACTGGGTTTCCTTTCCTTTTGGGAGAAGAATTCAAAGTACCCCAAAGCCTACTAACTTTTGCAGATTCATTCAAGCTCTTTAATTGCTAGGCCCTCTCTCTCTCTCTCTCTATAGATCTGTATATATATAGTTCTCCAAAGTCAAAACCAAATATCTAATTTAATTTAATTTCATTTAATCCAAAAGTCTTGAATGAATATTGCCTTAAAAAGTGGAGAATTAATTTGCACCACAAAATTTAATAATTCATCTGTCTCTATTTTATTTGTATTGTTCACATGGAGTTCTTAATAAAATTAGTTGTGTGATCATTTCAATGATAAAATATGTCTGGTTTATTATAATAATTAAATGAATAATATAACAAGAAAAATAATTATTATTATTTTATTTGATGAAATTTTGAGTGAATGATTACACGGACTAAATTAAATAATGATAGACACATTTAAAGATCAAATTAATGAAAAAAGAAAAGAGAGATAAATTTTTTGAACAAAATACATACTTATACTATTATTTTGATTAAGAAATTAATGTGACACGTGTTATAAGGACAAAAATGTCAATTTGGTGGATATATTTGCGATCGACGTCGATATTGTAGGAGTACATATATACAGTGTGAGTCTGCAATATCAGTTGTGAGGTAGCTCCAGCTAGCTAGCAAGGAACAGTTACGTGTTTGTAGATGGATAAGAATGAGAAAATTCGGAAGAATTAATTATTCGATTTGAGTTATTAATATAAACTTTTAGTAACTGATTTAAAAGATAGAAGCGTGGCTGTCGTACATGAAGTGTGTTGTGAATGAAAAGAGGAAAAATGCGTTGGTTTTATCTTGGCCATATATTTTGGTCACGAGACCATGTGGGTGGATATAGTAATAGCTTAGCTTAGCTTTTTAGAGTATCTCCAAATAAAGTGCACAACTTTCATAATCTACTTTTGACCATTTTTTGGAAACAAACTAATTCCTTTTAACTCTCAACGTCACGGTAACCAAATCCCACTTTTCACTTCTTATCTTCTCACTTTTACTTTCACCTAATTAACAAACTATTCAATTATTCATCCATATCTAAATCCCACTTCTCACTATTCATCGTCATTTTCACTTTTTAATTAAATATTCATTATACCATTAATTAATCAATACTATGTCATTATTTTAGAACAGTGTCACGCTAGATAACAATTGTTTTAATGATATTTATCCAAAAAAAATTTTAAATTTTAAAATATTCAATGTATATACCTCAAAGTTTTATTTTTTAATTATAATTTTAGTCATTTTATTTAATTAATTTATAAAATTAATTAATTTATTTTAAAAATCAATAATAGATATTTATTTGATTTTTAATTTAAAATAATATCTTTACATAATTTAGCAACTTATCATATATTTTGACAACATAGAATGATTAACATTTATTTATAATTTAATTGATAATATATTAATAATTAATGCATTATGATAATTTTATATCATTAAATTATATCTTATATTATTTAAAATATGTTAAATAGTTATTTTTTAATTTAAAATTTTGAAAAAGGAATTAAAATTATCGATTCTTAAATTTTTTTATTAATTAATAAAAGGATAAAAATTGCAATTAAATATTTTTTTTAATGTTTAGCAAATGTGTTTGAGATACTTGTTAACATTTCCCTTCAAAATACTATATACTACTTTGTATGTATGATAACCACAAAACACAACAGTAGTTTAAAATAATATTTTAGTGAAATTATTTTTTTTTTGTTTATAGGCATTTTTTTAGTACATGTAAAATTAATAAAAAGTACACTTATTTCAGAAAACGAATAAAAACAACAATTTTGGGTACGTTTTGGTGTTTGTTTTCTTTTAGTTGGATCGGGCTGGGCTCTCATTAAAAAATGGGCCTGCTAGAAATTTCAAGATGGGCTTCAAAGAAAAATAGAGTGTATCCCACATATGTACTCTATCATCAGAAAACTCACTTAAAAAATAATGATAGTAGTTGGAGAGAAGAATTAGAAGTATGTATAGTATATATAAAGGTTGAAATTATAAAACAATGTGAATGAATAGGGGAAAAATGAAAGCAATTATGAAAGTATGAAGTCCAAAGTTTGCAGCATGATTAGTGGAAAGATCAGATTCCAATGACCATTGAGATCTAAAATTAGGATTAGATCCATAAAGTGATTGAACTCCTTTAATATCATCAATATTCAAATCTGCTCTTTTATCTCTTGGCCTTAAACTTGGATACATAACAGCATCTTTCACACAACTATGTGACAAACCTAACAAATGTCCAATCTCATGTGTTGCTACTGACTCCAAATCTATCGCCACCTCCGACTTTGTAACATCCATATCCACCGCCCACGTCTCCGCTGCATCCATATGTAGTCTTCCTATCTCCGGCGAGAACGAATGTGCTAACACACCTAGAACTCCATCAAATGCTTCACCATCACCATGATCACCACTATAAAACCCTATTTTTATATCTGCATAACTATAATCTTCACTTTCAACAAAACTCACCGGAATAACCCTACTCCATCTTGAGAATGCTCTTTTGAATGTTTTTTTTATGTCTTGCATCTTTAAATTATGAATCATGTAATCACGTGAGAAGGCGTAGTTTAGTGTTATTGGCATGTCGTTGTCACGTGACCATCTTGGTTTTCCTGGAAAATATACAAAATGCTTTGTTGAATGCATCTTCGTCATTTTGTTATGATATTGATGATGAGTTTTTGTGTCTGGAACACCGCATCTTGGTGTCATCATTTCAGAAACTGTGTTGGAATCGAGTTTTCCAGTTACTTGGACTCCAAGATTTCGTTGGTATTTGATTAGTGCTGATTCAAAACTAGCATCGAATTCGTCGTTGAAAGGGATGATTTTGTTGTTATGATCATGTGGTGGATTAAGATATCCAAAACGGGATAGGTATCTTTTGAACTGTGATATTCCAGTGATGTTGTTGCCTATGCCAGCATTGGTGAAGCTTTGAATGTTGTGGTTTGTGATGGATATTTTGGTGGATGATAGTGTGTGATTCTCATGAAACGTAGATGATGATGATGATGATGATATTAGTGTCAAGAGAAGCGTGAAAGAAAGGAACATGATTATTTTTCTTTCTTGTTTTGGAGGCACATTGATACAAACCTTGCATACAAAGCTATATATATATTTATATATATAAAGGATTTCATTAACTATATAATGATCATGACTATAAAAATTTTCAAACATTTGCTTATCATTAATTGAAGATTTAATCACGCATTTTTGAGAGTGATATTATAGAAATGAATTTGTGTCACCTTCGGATGTAGCTTTACATATGTTTGAAGTAACTTAAAGAACAAAGAAAAATGAATAGAATGGAGGAAGAGTGAAGTTGGGAAATGTTCCAAAGATAAAGTGGCAATTGGTAGTAGCTAGATAAGTGAGTGTGCAGTTGTTTTCTGTTGAAGGATGAGACTGAGGATACAACAAGTAGTTAGTTACATGCCATCATTATATTGGTTGTTACCTCTCTCTTTTACAAACGTATTATTTACTCAAAATCTCAAATTTATATTTTTATATATAAAAAAATAAAAAGAAATTAAAGGCAATGCTCTAAAACTGTTTTCAATAGCTTAGTTAGTTTGGACCTGAAGGATCAATTAAAGTTTATGTAAGAGTGGAAAATTCACATTAATTAATATGTCTTGTTTGTCAACACAAGCTAGCAAGGGTCCCCTGCATCTGAATATAAAGAAAAAAAATGGAAATGCTATCAAGGAAGTTCACATTGACATGTCACTAGCATGGGGAACAAGCACAACCGTTTTGTCTGCTATTACCTAGTGAGATAGTCATACAGAAAATATTTGCGCTGTATGCTCTCTTATCAAATTAAACTTTTTATTCCAATTTTAATCTAACTCATGCAATTGATGCCAAAAATATAAAATTATGTATTTGTTTTGAATTGAGAAAGAGTGGGAGTAAAATATATATGGTTTTGTAAAATTGTATCACTTTCTTTTTATAATTAAATTGTTTTACTTTATTAAGTTATTATTTACATAAATAATCGAAGAAATAATATAACTTTCTTATATTGTATTTACTTTCTATTTGACCAACTCACTCTTGTTTGGTCAATTTTACACTACGTACTATTCTGAATTTTCATGATCGATAGTCTCATGTCATTTAGCATTCATCTTATAAGTATGCTCCAATGTTTTCCTTTTCTTATACAAATTCTCCTTAACACGAAGAATATTGTGACAAGCTTTCTACACAAACAACTTTATATTTTTAAGGATTTTGGGTCTCCAAATATCTTTTCAAGTGCTATTCATGGTATATCAGATGATTGCTCCTCATTTTTAATGTATACTTGTAATGTGATAACCAAAGTACACCTTGACTATATATGGGTCTAATTAGATTAAAAACAATTTTGTTTCATAGGTTGTTTCATCGGTGAACTAAGAAATATCGTGAGTTTTAAGAAAAAAAAATTCCGTAGAGGAAGCACATCCATGAAGAATGTAAATTAATTTTACAATTATCTAATAATTTTTATTTTTATAATTATTAACACTTAACTTTATTTTCTGACTTCTATAATATGTTATATAATTTTAATATGTGGAAAATTCAGTATTTTAGATTCTTTTTATTTTTGAAATTGTCAGAATATGTTATTTTATTTCAGATATTTTTTTTAAAAGATGTGAGGGAAAAATTCAAATATAAAGGAAATGTGTCAAGTCCAATGACAAGAATGCATAACCTATTTTACAGCAAGTCAGTCAAACTAGATATTTTTATAGAAGTCTAAGTTAATGATTTTTTAAAAGTATATTAAGCTAAAACGACCGTATTATATGCCATTGAAAAAGTTAATTATGCCTACAAGAGTTATTTAATTAAATATAATAATTTTTTGTGACGTTGTATTATCATAATATTAAATTTTGTATGTTGTTGTCTTAAATAATAAATTTACTAATATTTTATTTAATTCAAACATACTCATCTATATTATTTTTGATATAATTAAAAAATTATTATAAAATAAAATTGAAATACAATATCATTTAATGTTGGATTCTCTAAAAGATAATATTAATATCCAAATAAAATTAAAGTACATTGCCATATTAACTTATTAGTCTTTTTATGAAAGTTTACACCATTTACATTTTGAATAGTGTAAATTTTCATAAAACAATAATTAAGTGAATTTTTCAAAACACTTTCATGTCTTATCAGTTTTTAATAGATATTAAACTTTAAAAATGAATCTACAACATATAATAGACATATAATAGGTTAATCTCAAATCTATTATTTTTAAAATATATCAGACACAGGTGACAAAGTCTAATCCGAATATCTATTTCCCCGTAATAGAGACTAAGTGAGAGGTACTAAAAGTAAATTCTTCTGAAAATCTTGTACCAGAAAACAATCTTTAGAAAGTAACAGTAGTATATTAGCCATTTGATTCCTACTATTGGGCTTTCATTGAGCCCTTTCCTAGTTCAGAATTGGGCTTCTCTTGTAAGAATGAGTATAAAGGCTATGATTTCCAATGTGCAAAAAGAACAGCGTTTTTGTAATAAATTTCACAGCTTTTCAAAAACAGCATTATAAGAATATGAGTATAATTAAGTTAAAATTTTAAAATTAATATTATTATTTTCTTGGCAGTTTTTTTATCTACATATAATATATATTATATATCTATTGAATTTTATTTTTTATATATTACATAATTAAATTGACATCTCAACTGTGTCGATATTCAAAAGTAATTGACTATCGTTTACAACACTCTAAAATATTATTAAAATATTAATAAATTAGAAAGATACAAAATTCTTGGAAGGACTATCCAAAACTCAAGAAAACAAATCAAATTGATATAAATTATTCTCTCGTTAAAAATTTTACTAGGAAAACTCAGTGCAATAAAGTTACAATGAATGAAAAAGTAGTGTAGTAAACTATTACAGACATTAGCAAAATTTATATTTAGAAAGACCAATCGTATTTCTATTAAAAATATCAAAAATATTAGAAGGAAAAGTATCCCATCAATAATTGTTAACAATGTGATGTCTAAATTAGTAATCTTGTCGTACATTAATTTTCTTCCCTAAAAATATGAGATACAGTAAAACTCGTACTCTTGACTATCTCAATATAATTAAGTCATCTACTTTTAATAGATCAAAGAACAGTGCTAGTATTCCTAAAGGCTAGATTTGTCACTTGCGAATCAGATTCAATCCATAGTAATCCCCTTCCTGTATGCAATGTAGTTTCAATACCTAATTTCACATAAAAACAACCCAATGAAGCAAAAGAGTTGTCTCTAAATATACCTCCACAAGCAGTTCGACCAGAACATCCAAATGTAGCTCCATCAATATTACATTTAATTTAATACTGTTTGGGGTTGGCGTTTTAGAATGATGAGCTATGACTTAAACCAACTTGAGAATTTGACACTCCCAAATAGAGTTGGAGACTGTACTAGAAATGTGATTTTCAGATAAAGATACATTGACAATAATTATGTTAATGACGGTGTTAAAAAAAAATCCTACAAATCGAGCTTGATTTTTGCAATACCAATTAACATTAATACTAAGATAATTAATGATGATCAAAATAATATCTCTACATTGATGAGACTAACCTTTGTCTCATATGATAACATTTTGAATTGAACTACTATCAATTTAAGAGTGAAAAATAGTGGTTAATGATAGATCTATCAGTAATACATTTAATCTAATACTCTTTTTGGTAGGCGCGCTTTAGGGGAATGAATTCTGATTTGAAACTACTTGAGAACTTCACACTCCCAAATAGAGTTGGACACTATACTTGAAATGTGATTTCCATATAAAAATATATTAACAATAATTGTGTTAATGACAGTGTAAAAAATAAGAATTTTGTCTTCCAATCGAGATTGATTTTTATAGTACCAAATAACATAAATAGTAAAAATGATGTTGATCAATATAATATTTTTACATTGATGGGACCAATATTTGTCACATATGACAAAAACATTTTGAATTGAACTACTGTCAATTTAAGAGTGAAAAATAGCGGTTAACCAAGACTATAGCTTAGAGGCACAAAAGCAGCATAAAAATAGATAGTTGTTAATCTCCATTTTATATTTACCGAGCTCACATCTTGAAACAATTTGACAATCTCAAATTAATTTATAATATGTAAGTATCTTATTATACAAAAATCTCCAAAACATGAGAGACTTGAGAGGAGGAATATTATTTTGCTTAATATATTTATTTAACATATCTAACAAATAAAATAGATTTATTTATTTATTTTTATTTAAAAAATAAATAAATTATTTATTTAGTAATATTAATGAATTTTTTTAAAATATAATACTATTTTATTACTTATTCAATTTTTTTAGTTTTTTTTGAAAATTTATAATATTTAAAAGTATTGTATGCTGTTTTGAAAAAATCAAAATATTATTATTATTTTATTATTATTATTATTATTTATTTTTTTCTAAGGAAAAATGAAAAATATTGTAACAAAAATAAAATATAAATATCATCGATCATAATTAACTTTTATATATATATATATAGGCAAGATCTCAAATTTAAATATGAGACATAAAATATAACTAAATAATATTAGAATTTACCAATTAAACTAGAACTT
>JBBPBS010001102.1:280398-294211 GCA_037974835.1 Cicer judaicum
TTAAATATGATATATACAATATCATATCTATGATATTATGTATTGTTATACGTGCATTAACACATGAAATTAATGTTTATAATAATTTAATATATATCTTATCCTTTTTATATCGGATGTAAAACTCAAACTTATATATAAAGTTACGGAATTTAATCCATATATTCATAGTATAATTATTTTATAGCGATCAGTTAATCATTACATCCGTATTACATCCGTCTAAATATATTTGTTGTTAAATCTTATCTACGTTATATCATACACTAATTTTGTAAGTTTATAAGTTTGTGGCAATAGTTATATTTTTTGTGGCAATAATATTTTATAAGGTTCAAATTCTAAATTTTATCTTATAATTTGCGTTTTTGCTTACAGTTGAGCTACCTATTTAAGCTGATGATAACATCCTTTTAGCCATCGGTGGAATAAAAATTTCCTTCTATGGAAGCGATAAAATAGTACAAATATTTCAGATTAAAAAAAAAATCACTAACTTTTACAAAAAAAAATACTAATAATAATTAAATAAATTTAAAATATATAATATTTTTTTATAAATTATAATTATTATTTATGAAATTTGATATTATGAAAATTTTCAATGATTTTTTCACTGTTATATTTTTTAATAAATGCAATTGTTACAGATAAAATTAAAACTAACTTTAAAAATAAATTTATCATTTTGGATACACAATATACTCTTTAAAAGTAAAAAGTTTAATGTGAATTTATTGTGTGGGAAAGAGTCGACAATAGCTGTAGAGTGATCCTTCCCAAGTGATGAATAGGAAGTCAAGTGAATTAAATATTTACAGTGTGTTTGTGGTCCTGTTACGACCACACCACACCACACCACATGTTTACCCATTCTTACAAATTGGGGTGTGAGAGTTGTTAGTGCCACCGTGCAACTAAATCTAAAATTAAAAGCAGTAGAGGTGGGTAAAACATAATTTGACTACTCCTCTATGAAATTATTATTAGTTTGCATAAAAATAACACAAAATTTTGGTCAGAAAATGTACGAAGATCCACATCCTCCTAAAAATGTTGATCCGGTCAGATGGTTAATTGGTGACATAAATGAGGGGACAAGCACAAAGAGAGGGACAAAATTGATATCAATTATGCAATAGGGGGGCCTGGTATTGAGTGTCAGATGAGTTGCACCACTAACTAACTATATCAACACTCTTCTCTATACCCTCAATTCTTTCATAAGTTTAGTTAAACAGGCCGAATCCTCCCCCTATGGAAGGACCCATATTCAAACGTCTTATGCTTGCTTTGTCTTATCTTCTTGTCTTTTTTTTTGTTCTAATTATGCTTCACCTTTTTTTATTCTATTTTCTCACAATCCATGTATAATAAAAAAATATAATCATTAAACAGGTACATTTATCATACAAAACAATATTTTAGATGCATAGATCATACAAAATACACATTATATAATACAAAAATCTAAATTTTAAGTTAGGAAAATTAAAGATATATTAAAGTAGTAAGATTTAAATAGTCAAATCAATTAAAGGAGTCGCATAACACTTCTTAATTGTTGTTATTTCACCTTATTATCATACATGTACACAATTTTTTCACACAATGTGTTGTTGCAAGAATAAAGAAGGAACGGTCCCCTCTAGGTGTCTCATTAAATGAAACAAAAACCATCCTTGTCTCTCAAATTTACAATTTGTTCGAATACCGCATTTGTGGCATATTTTTTAATCCAACACACGAACATACACGTGTTGCAAGCTAGACGGAGCAATAGTATGAATATCAATTCTTAATTTCAATGCCTGTTCTTTAAAAATAAAGTTCATTGCCTGTTGAAAAATAATTTTTACTCATCCATGTAACGATTTATTTGTGAAAAATTCATCTTAAAATTGATGACTATTTCATTTTTAGTACAATAGTAACTATTTATTTCTAATTATCTTATTTGATTAATATTAGTTGTATTATTCTTAAGCAAATATATTTTACTATTTCCATAGTAATTAAAAAAAAAAAACACATACTTCTATGACTTAAATTATAAATAACAATTATTTGATATATTTAATTTAAAATTTAAATTATATATATATATATATATATAATTTTTTAACTTATTTAATAAAAAAATTGAAGAAATTATTTAATAAAAATATTATATTTTTTTTATTTATGTAATTTTTTAATATGGGTTAAACTGTCAAATTATCATTAATTGTGAGAACCAAATGAACACTTTTGTAGTTTGCTTGGATAAAAAAGACAGGCTTTTCTAGCTTATAGTCCATAGACTAAAGTGCACTAAATGAGACAAAATAAGTAATGTTGTTTGTTTCTTTTTATAAATATAATTGTAGTTCATTAATGATATTGAGTATAATGGAGGAGATTAAACTCTTATAATATGGTAAACTCAATTTTAAATTTCTTTTAAGAGAGATATATACATTTCATCATTGAATGGGATTGTCTCAAAAGAAAAAAATATAAAAAATTAAAAAAAATTAAATTAAATTCATTTATTTTATTTTATTTTATTTATAATTTTAATCCTCTATTTTTAAATGTGTGATTTTACATGAATTTTAAAATAATTAACTTTTTCTTCACCCATACATTTAGAGTTGAATTTGGATGAATTGAAAATTAAGATGCTTATGTTATAAAGGAGTACATAAAACTCTTAAATTGATTGTGTATAAATATTTAATTTAATTTTAAATGTTTTAAATAATATATTTTTAAATATATATTGAATATGTTTCAAATAAAATATTGTAGTCTCTACTTCCCAAAATAATTGACCCATTTGTAAAAGAAATTTTCAAAATAATATTACCTGTATCATTTTCAATACAATATTTTTTATTATGCAATTATGACATTGATAGGGCACTAAAACTTAAGAAAGATAATTTGATAAAAATAATATTTACTTTCTTTCATTTATATATTTTTTTAATATATATAAAATAATAAAATAATTTAATTATTTTAGGATGAAAGGACTACATCACAAAAATAAGGATGAGAACAGGCTAAACCGACCGACAGAAGCTTACGACTAGGCATGGCAACGGGTCGGGGGCGGAGGCGGATTTCGCCTCCTCCACTCCTGCACCCGACTAATCGAGAAAAACCTGTCCCCACCCCCGTTTCATAGCAGGTGTAAAATTTAGGCACTCATTCCCGTCCGCAACAGATCTCAGGTTTCCTGCCTGCACCCGCACCCACTCATATATATAAAATTATAAATTTAAAATTATAATAATAATACTTGCGGTATGGGTTTGAGTGCGGGTGCAGAGTGGATATCACCACCCCAAAACTCGCCCCCGCCTCCGAATTTTAATGTCGGGGAAAATCCGCACCCGCACCCAATTAAAGTGGGTTTTTCCCACCCAAATCAAACAGCCGGGTTCGGGTGGGTATCCGCGGATGCGGATTTTATTGTCAAGCCAACCTTTTTCATACACCTATTAGGTCGATCTATTTAAATAAATATGAATAATATTTTTTACTATTATAATTATTATATTAAATTTTAATCTTTATGTTATATATTCAACTTTTAGTAATTTACGTATATTTACATCATTTAGTTCGTGGCTTTTTGGGTAGATTGAATTACATTGCGAGGTTTATATCGCATCTCACCGCTACATGCGAGCCTATTTTTAAATTGTTGCGCAAACACCAAAAAGTTGAGTGGAATGATAATTGTCAAAAGGCTTTCGAAAAGATTAAGCAGTACTTGTCAAAATCTCCCGTCTTAGTACCTTCAGTTCCTGGGAAACCGCTTATTATGTACTTAACAATTCTTGATGAGTCAATGGGCTGTGTAATAGGACAATATGACAAATCTGGTAGGAAAGAACATGCTATTTATTATTTGAGCAAAAAATTTACCAGTTATGAAACAAGGTATTCACTGCTTGAACGAACATGTTGTACATTGGCATGGGCTGCTCGTCGGTTGAGGTAATACATGTTATGTCATACAACTTGGTTGGTGTCTAAAATGGACCCAATTAAGTACATCTTTGAGAAACCTGCTCTTTCTAGAAGGATTGCTCGTTGGCAAATGTTGTTATCAGAATACGATTTGGTATATGTTACACAAAAATCTATCAAAGGAAGCGCACTAGTAGAGTATTTGGCCCAACAACCGACCATGCTTTTTGGTCATTCCGTTCGCACTCGGACTCCCTTTCTTCCTCGATGACCTGACCTAGTGGCTTATTCCAATGTCGTTCTTGTTCACGATCTTGATGATGAAGTCCGATCAAGCAAGTTTTTCTCTTTTGAAACACGACTTTGTTTTTCTTGTTCTTGTGGAAACACAGTTCGATTTTTTTCTCTTTTGAAACTCTCGATCTCTAAAACCCATTACCCTAGCCGCCGCTGCTCATCTTGGTTTTGCATATTCTATTTTTCTCTTTTGAATTTTTTTTATCTCAACCTCTATTGCCTTAGCCGCCTCTCATCTTGGTTTTTGCCTATGCTTTTTTCCAAATTAGGGTTTTGTCTTACCAATCAGGTTTCTGAACATATTGGGTCATGGTTGTTTTGTGCGGCCCATTTACGATTTTAGGTCCAACTTCTTTCTTTTAGTTTCATCTGTGCCCTTTTATTTTAAAAATATGTGCCTTTTATTTTAAAAACATATATGCTTGAATATTTAATCAATCTCTAATATAAAAAATAATTGTTATATTTTTATCTCTTTTTATTTTATTTTTTTATTTTAGATATGACATTTTTTTTAAGTTGTACTATTTTTTTAACTTTGAAAATTAATATTAAAAATAAATAATAAATAATAAATTTTTTTAAGAGTATTAATTAAATGTGATATCTTTTTAATCTTTGATTTATTAGAACACAAATTGTGACAATTTGATGGTTCTAAATCTTATAATCACAAATAAATTAATAAACTAAAAAAATCATAAACAAATTAATCATAAAAATTATTTAAAGTTAATTAAAATCTTTCAATCTCGAAGTTACATAATATAAATTATATATTTTGATAACTCTAAAACTTATTTTTAAAAATTTATTTTACTATTATTATTATTATTATTATTATTTAATCTTGGAGTTGTTAGGATACAAATTAAACTATTTGTTTGTTTTGAAATTCAATTTAAAAATAAAAAATAAAAATATTCTTAAGAGGATTAAATTAGATGTGACATCTTTTTACTCCTTGAATTTTGAGACCAAGTTATACAATTCGATCGTCTTAAAATTCATATTTTAAGATAATTATTCAAATCAAACAAGTTTATTTCTTTATGTTTGTCAAAATTAAAATACAATTTATTTAAAAGCAATCAATACATTCGCATTTTCTACCAAAAACTACGTAGCTTTGATTTCTCCATCGCACCCGGAGATACGTAGGAGCAAGATCACACTCTTGTCAAGCACAATAACAAAAACTTTTTTTTACTCTTTTTTACACGCTTTTATTTCAAGAAAATTTTATTTATAAAAAATAAATTTATATCCATATTTAATAATAAAGAGAAACAAATATAGTTAAGTTGATATAATTTTACACAATTAATTATAAGTAACCGTTTTTTAGCGGATGTCCTAATATTTTCTCTACGCATAATCGACTTCCGAATTCAAAATTTGGTATCAAAGACCATTTTTTTATTTTTTATTATATTTTAAGGGTTTCCCAATATTTTCCCAATTTAAAATAATTTTTGCTGGCGACTCCATTGAATTCGAGAAAAACTCAAAAATTTAGGCCGCTGACAAAAATATACATGTATATTTGATTTACTAATTGAATGAGATTTACTATTTAAAAAAAAAAAATTACATCATTTTTTGTAGAACTGGGGAGTTATGGGTACATGAATTTTTTTTTTTTTAAATGTTGAGTTACATGAACAGAATGATCAATGAAATAATAATTGACTACTGCATTATAATAGTGCATTGTCTATTGTTAAATATGGGCTTCAAACTCATACACAATGATGAGCCCAAATAATGCTTCGAATGACGATAATGATTCATCCAATTTTCAAAATTTGTTTAATTTTTAGTTTTTTTTATGGAATTTTAATTTTTAATAATGTATTTGAGAGCTGAAAAATAATTTATAGACACAGATAAACAATCATTTGTTGAGTTGCAGGAGCAAAATCGGCTTAAAGTAGAAGCGTTTTAAGCTAAGCTATATGTACTCGTACCAGTACATATATAAGCTAATAATGTTTTGTTAATTTCCGAATCCAAGTTCATTAAGAAAATAATTTTCATATATATTTTGTTAGTAAGTACATTTTCTTTCCAAAATCATTATTTAATGATTAAGATTGAAAAATAATTGATAATTTAATTCTTTACATTTCATTAAGTGTATTTTTGTGAAAATTAATTGATATTTTTTATAAACAGTTTTACATGTGTATCATAATGAATCTCATTGCATTATTTGATGTTCTTACTCTTAATAATGAGGTGCTCCTTGGGTCAAAAAATAATAATAATCAGTTGATCTCCGATTGTTGGTGCGGAGATTATTATATGCCAAATATGTATATTAATTAGATTTCGCTTTGATATGGATGATATATCTTTGCATCTATAAAGAAAAAAAAAATGATAATTCGTACGTCGCTTTGCTTAAAAAGTATTGTATTAGTAAAGGATTACAATTTTTGGTACCTCAAATTTTTTTGATTTCCTTTTGCATAATTTTTTAAAATTTTATTTTAATCCTTTAAATTACAAATATAAAATATTTTAATAATTTTTATTTAAATTTATCAAATATTTTTTATAATAATATTACATTTTAGCGAATAAATAACATCCTCAACCAAAAGAAAAATAAAAAGATATAAGAAATATTTGACATAAATGTTTAAGGTCGCTAATCAGATTCGGTAAGTCCACTAAAGTATACACTTTCAGTCTTATTGAGAAACAATATTTTTAACTTAATAGAAAGACCTCAAATATTTTTTTTATTTAAGAAAAATGCCTCACATCTTAATATTTTTAAAACTAAAATCAATAAAATTTTATATAAATTATATATAATTAAATTGGTCAGTGAAAGTAATAAAAATTAAACAAGCCGTAAACATATTATTAATATAAATTATTAGAATAGTACAATGTGTATATAATATTTTCTTTTTCAACTAAAATAAAAAAAAATTTGTTTGAATTCTTGACATTATCGTAGAATTGTTGAAATATTTTATTTTTTAAAAAATATATTAAAAATAGATTTAAAAATACTATTAATTCTGTTAAAAAAATTATATATATAATTTATTTATTAAA
Source organism: Cicer judaicum (assembly GCA_037974835.1). Taxonomy (NCBI): domain Eukaryota; kingdom Viridiplantae; phylum Streptophyta; class Magnoliopsida; order Fabales; family Fabaceae; genus Cicer; species Cicer judaicum. Next base: position 287,737 of record JBBPBS010001102.1, read on the forward strand.
TTTTGAAAAGAGACGGTTAAATAATTTCACTTTAAATATCTTAACGTCTTGAATCGACCCTGTCGCTAATGATATATCGTTAACATGACTCAATCTTCTTTCCTTTTATAACCATCGTGTGATGATTTTGATTGGTTAGTTTCCACTCACTAATGTTTCAAAATTGTTGTAGTCGTGACATATAACACCTCTCAATATTTGATCACTCAAATAAAAATTAAAAATATTGAAGGTATATAATTTAAGAGATGAAAATTGAGCTTTTTTTTTTTTTTGTAAAAAAAAAGTAAAATTTAAAATATTAAAATGAAATAATTACGTTAAAAGAAAATAAAAAATAACTTAAATATAAAAATTTAATTGAGCCATTAATTAACGTATCCTTGCCTAACCATTGCTATATATCTATGCATTTCATTCAATTAACTTAATTATCTTAACGTACGTAATTATTTTGTTTCTCTATTTAAACCACAATGTTTGGCCGTTTTTGCTATCCGTGGATCACCTACAGTATAACAGCATTGATGCGACGATTACCTTCTTCAACCTCTAATTAAAATTATGAGTTAACAAAAATGGCCAAACATTGTGCTTTTAAAATACAAGAAAAAACACATTTGATTTGTGTAAATACTCCCATCCCTAGTAGTACAATTTTTTTTTATCAAAAATAAAAGTTGGACAGGAAATTTGAATTGATCGATATGATTAAATTTTTAAATAACTTTAGTGTTAGTGTTTTTGTGGACATGATTCCATTTCTATATAAGGATAGACTTACTTTAATCAATTCAATTTTGACTAGCATGCTACTTTACTTATTTTCGTTGGTGTTAAAAATTGTGCAATCACTCATGAAGCCACACAAGATAACATTTCTTATGGAGGAAGTGGCATAGTGATTAACAAAATAAATTGAGTTGGATATGGGGTAAGGTGTGTTTTTCAATAAAACATGGGGTAAGGTGTGAAAAATCTAACGACATTTAATATTTTATGCGTGGCAAATTGGTAGATAAAATATAAGTTTTTATTAGACATTTGTTTGACTTTTGTTATATATATATATATATATATATAATGAACATTATGTATTATTTATTAAAGTTTTATGGTTTCGAATTTTGATCGCAACTCAAGTGGTTCGACAACGGTGATTTAATAGAAGATAATTTATAGGATTTTGAATATGACTTAATATTATTTTAAAATTTATATTAGCTTCAATATAATTTTACAAAATTGATTTGTAAGATGAGATTATCAATTATTTATAATCATTTTATTTTAATTAATGTGAGATTTTTAACAGTAATTAATATTATTATTTTTTAAAAATATATTATTATATATTGGTTATCAATCATTATAATTTTCTAGCTAATGTAAGATTTATTCTTGTATATGCAAAGGGAGGAGTTTGGCCGATTTCTGTTGAGAGCTAAATAGTAATTAAGTAATTAATCATTTTAATGTTAGATATAATTTCGACAATATATGGATATAATTGTAATCATTAAATGAGAAAAAAATAATTATAATGAATGACTTATGGTAAAATACGTTGGCACGGAGTTATTATTCTAACCGCTTAAAAAGATTTTTTTTTATTTATAAAATTAAAGATTTATTTTAATCTCCAAGAAATTTGGGAGAGATTAATTTAATCTTTAAAAAAAATAAAAATATTTTTTAGTTCTCAAAAAATATAAATTATGTCAAATTAATCTTTATGTAAAATACATTTAAAAAATTAAATTCATTATTGTTGCTGATTTGTGAGACTCGTCACTTAATTATTCACACATAATCTCTATAAAAAGAGATAATTAAATATTTGACGATAATAAAAAATAAATAAATTATATAATCATTTTATATAAATTATATGTGAGATAATTAAATTTATGAGTTACTAGATCAATCGGCAAAAATTATAATTTTTTAATTATAGTTTATATAAAGGTTAATTTGCCCTGATTTATTTTTCTTATGACTATAAAAAAAAATTTCAAGGACAAAATTAGAACTCTCAAAAAAAAATTTAGACCAAAATAGATATTTATATAGTTTATATGTTTTAGAAAATTTAAATTTAAGTTTTTGAAAGACATTAATTTGTGTTTTTTTAAACAAATTGAATGTACGTAGAAACTTTTGAAAAGTTTTTGAGTTTTTATTTTTTATAAACGATGATTTTTGTTTTAAAAAGTAAGGGTAAATGAGTTTCTATTAAAACGTAAAATAAGAGTATAATTATGACGTATAAAGTAAAATTTTATAATTTTTGGTATCAAATGGGTGAATTAGATCTAATACATTAGTGTTGTGTTGTTATATATTTTTGCTTTGGATGGATATGTCGACAAATGTATTATTTTGGCCATCCTAATTGTTGTCGAAGTGAAAATACAGGTGTTTGGTGGATAAGACCACTTATTTTACTATAAAAATCTATATCAATTCCATTTCACTAAGAGGCCTAATATAGTTAGAAATGTAAATTCAACATAAACAATTTTGATAGGTTGAGAAAAAAAAAAAGGAAGCTTTACTGTCTACAAAAATAAAATGTCCCCAAACTTCGACAAAGAAAATTAATCACTCACCACCACTTTAGAGTTCAACTCAGAAATTTTATTTAAGAGTTGAAACCGTAAAATTCAGCTCTATAATCTCATTAGACCTAAACTTTTCAAACAAGAAATTAAGCATCAAACTCTCATTGGGAAATCGATTTTAAGCAATACCCATTCAACAACAATCAACATCACATGAGTTGAAGTACATAGTCACAACTCTAAATAATTTTTATTTGGTCGCGAAAAAAAAAAGTAATTTTATTATTTAAAAAAAAAAATATATATATATATATATTATTTAATTATTTCTTCTACTTTTTTATATGTGTGTCTAATATTATCACCACATGAGACTTTCTTCACATAGTTTTTCTATTTTGGAAATTTGAATATTAAGATTCATTTGAATAAATTTCTTTATAATTTCAATTTTTTTGTTATTTTACAATTTCTTTTAACAATATTAATTTAATGTTTGATAAGTGGACAAATATAAATACACATATATTTATTCACTTCATCAAATTTAATACCAGGTTAATTAAAAATTTGACACATTATTATTTTTAAGCTAAAAAATTAGGATTAAAAAAATTCTAACAAATACAATAATTTGAAATATAAAGAAGAGTTTAATGAGTAATTACAATTTTTTAATACAATAATAAAATTTAAAGTTCATGTACATTGTTAGTTGCAGCATCCTTTTTATTGAATTTTGAAAAAGAGGTTAATTAATAAAGAAAAGAAAGTAGAATTAAACCTAAAATATATATATATATCTAAATCCATTGAATGATTTTTAAGATGATTATGTGAATGAGATAAAACAAAAGAGGATATATAAAAATAGGAATATGAAAAGAATAGTTTAAATATGATCCTCCTTTTTGTTGTTTGAATTGGTAAGGAGTAAGAGTGTGACAATATATGATCCATCATTATCTATGAGCAGCAAACTCTGAATTGATTCATGCAAGTGGAACAACCAAGAAAGGAGAGGAGACACGAGTAAAATGGTGTGCAGGGGAGGGGTACTCTGCAATTTCATGACTACTAACCAATGAGTGAGGTACCCCCCACTGTCATAACTTTAGAGCTCTCCACGTGCTATGGTTTTCAAAAGTAAGATATCATCATATATACACATTTCCTATCAATAAATATTGGATACTATATTCACATTTATTTTTATTTGAGTAATTGTAAGTTGCATAGAAAAGGAGGAGGGTCCACATTCCCCTCATTACATAATGTATCCTCATCAATATGATGGTAACAATCAAAATAGGCCCCAATTATTTAATGAACGAAAATGATGTGTGGGGGTGTGTGTGGGTCCCACTGAGTTGGGGATTTGGGAGCTGAAAGAAGAGTTGCACTACTCCAATGAAACAATCAGCATCCTTTATGATATTCTTCTGAATAAAAAATGAGCTTCCATTGGGAAAGACTTTGGAACTAGGACCACATTTTGTGAAATTTTTAATTTTAAATAGACTAGAATATTGCTAATGTAGTGAAAGTATATAGGGACATTACATTTTAATGATTTTGACCATTAAAAAGGGATATTATAATGATGATATATTTCTTCATGGCATGGTATTGGTATGGTATTACTATATATTGCCAATTTTTGTCATATTGCTTTAACACCTCTTTTTATTTTTAGATTATAAGCTTTTATATTCAAAATCTTGTGGTTAAATAAAGTAATTGAGTTTAAATAATTAATGAGAATAAATTAATTGAAAGAATTTGATTCTCAACTTAAATAATTTTTTATTAAATTTTATTTAACGTTCAATTACTTAAATCTATTTCCTTTTAATCAAAGGATTAAAAAAAATTATCGTAGTTTGGTCATTAGCAATTCGTATAATTTTTAGTTGAAACCATTATATTTAGATAGTAATTAAAGCAAAGTGAAAGGAATGTGGAAAATTTGTTATTTTTGCGTTCACATGTACTACTTAATCGCAAAGACAAGAGAGATTGATTTGATAGTGTGCAAATTCACGTTGTCGTGCAGGTTGTTACTGCTCAAATTAACACAAACATGGCATACCTCATACGTATTTTGTCGTCTTCCTAGAGTTCCTGAAAGTGGATGTACAAAATGGTATTCTTCTATTTTCCATCCTCGTCCCTATCCGTTTGTGTTGTGTTCTTTTGTTTTTGTTTCTACTCCAATTCTAGATTTGGACCTATAATTATAGTTATAAATTGAGACTTGTTTGGTTACGGATTATGTTCTCTTAATTGTCACTTTTTGACTTTATAACTATTGAGATGAGTCTCAATGACAATTAAGAAGAAATTAATTGTTATTGTATATAATGTTATAGTATTTGAATTTATTAAAATTGTAAATAAATGTTCAAATATCTTTTTTAATAATAATTTTATATTATATTTTTCACATAAACAAAACTTAAAATATCAAGATTCTATTCGGTCTATATATATATATATTTTAAACATTAAAAATAATTAAAATGAAGCTGAAAACAAAAAATTTAAGCTTGTTCAAAGATTATTTTGAATCAATTAACACAGTTAGAATATGTATCCCAACTTAGTTTTTAAGTTGGTCAGGAGTATTATCCACTCCTATAACACTTTGTGATAAATAAGCATGATTATGTCACCATGTGATTATAAGCATTATGTTAACAAATTAGGGTAATTAATGTATCCTATAATCTCTATAAATACCTGATGAACTAGTATTTGAGCTAAAATGATCAAACCAACGCAAATGTATGGCAAAAATACGCAAAGATCGGAAATACTAAATACCACATCAACATAACATACTTAAAAACAACTATCACATTATCGAGTTCAACATAACTCAAGATAGATAGTTTAGCTTTTAAAATAAATCATAAGAACAAATATTCTAATCATATCCATTACAACATACTCCAAAGAGCTAAGTATAATAATACCAAAAATACATCTTTAATTCTTTATATTTAACTTTTATGTCTTTTAAATTTATCTTTTTTATTTATTTAATTTTTTCAGTTATATTCTGTTTGCACTGTTAGTCTTTAAAATATATTGAACTACATATGCGAATTTGTGCTATTAATCTTTAAAATATATTAAACTACGTATGCGGTCTTATAAATTTAAAAAAATTATATTTTTGACTATAACTATACATAAGTCTTTAAAAAGTAATTTGTCAATCAAAAGTTATGTATTCCATTTGTTATAATATTTAAGTTATTTAATAATTTCACATATATTAAAAAGAATATATAATGCAAGAAAGATAATATTAATTTTATCAAATTACTTTTGTTAAATATCACTGCATTATATCAATATCATAAATGTACAATAAAAGATACTATATTAAAAATGATATAAATAATATTAATTAAAAGATACTATATTAAAAGTGATATAAATAATATTAATTAAAGAATACTAAATAATATTTTATTTAGATATAATTTTTATTTTACAAATTCAATGTTTATCGTGAAACAAAGAGAAAATGTTTATGTTTGAATAGTCCTCTCTCGAATTTTAACTTTGGGAAGAAATTATAAAACACTAGTTATCCTTTCTAATAGTTTGGATTTTATTCTTACACTCTTACACTGAAATCGAGAAAATTTTAATCCTATATTCATATTTAGTTTAACTTCTTTTTAAAATAATTTTTGAGAATTTTATCTTTTTAATATTAATGTTTAAAAAAAATTATTTTAATAAATAAAACTTCAAATAAAAAATTGGTTTAAATAATTTATTTTAAAATATTAATTGAAGTATTTTATCTATTTAAAAAAAATAGATGATAAAATTTTATAATATGATTATAATAAAAATTATTTTAAATTTTTTTTCATCATAATTATTTTTGA
>JBBPBS010001102.1:298993-328291 GCA_037974835.1 Cicer judaicum
TATATATTAGATATCTTTTTAATCTATCAATTTTTAGTTTTAATTTTTTAAAATAATTCAAAAAATTTGATTGTTTAAATCTTTTATTATAAATTTTAGTTTTTATTTATAAAAATTTACATTAATTGACTTCTCTTTGACATATTATTATTAAAATTTTAAAATATAATTAACTTAATAATATATTTATTTAATATTTAATTTAACAATTTAATAAATTAATAAAAAATTAAAGTGATATATTTAAAAGAACTAAATTTTATTTAATCTAAAATAAAAATAAACTTAAAAAAGAAAGTAAAATGGAAAGTGCTTGGTAGTCCACTAAAGCTCTGTTGGAAGGTTCATGGTAAGGAGGCCTCCCTTCGTGTGCACCCGAAACGATGTCACGTGGGAATGGCTTTTAAGAATAACAACCAAGGAAAAGGAAATACTATTATTTTTATAAGCGAAAATCCACACAACACTTCTCAAGGCTAAAACAAATTCAAAACTAGAAAGAAAAAAAAAAAAATTCTAAGACATTGATAAAAAATAAGTAGATGTTTTTTTCATATTAATGTTAACAGTAAATTTTATCAACTTAATAAATGAATTCCACGATTAATTTAAATTAAATCTTTCAGGATTTTAAGTTGATAATTTTATTGAGTAAAATTTAAGTTTATAATTAGAGACACGTAAACATTGATGCGAATGTGCATAATCATTTGAGTCTTTTATGGGCTTGTGTCCTCCAAAACATTTGTAATGCTTTCAGAAAATTTATATTCAAGGGTTAGTATGTTTTTTTGTTTTTTTTAATATGAGAGTAATATTCTTTCTACTCTCAAATATAAAGAAGAGTGACTAAAAAATTTAATGTATTTGATATGATTTATAATTTTTCTTATATGAAAGAATTGTGCATAATAATATGGACAAGTAAATAGCTATTTTTAGTATGGGAAAGGAAAGTCAAGGATAGTATTTTAAAACTAGCTAAAGTTGCTCAGTTTTTTATTTGATTTTAATATTTGACTGGATTAATTTTTAAATTTTAATTAATTTCTTATTCTAATTAAATTTGATAAGTTGTTAATTTAATAAAAATATAATAAAATTAATAATAATTAGGTTGATCTCACGACGAAAATCTTAATACTAATTTTTAAATATTTTGATAAAAAAATTAAATTTAAAATAAGTCATAATAAATCATCTAATTGACAATATCTCTTATAAATTCTTTCAATGATAATAATTCATAATATTATTTAATAAATTTTAAATCTAACTAATAATTTTCTTTTAGTAAGAATAAATCAATAATAATATAGAATAATTATTTATTTTTAAAATAATTTAAAACGAATCGTCAAATATGAAAGATAATCCATATCATGCAAAAGATAGCACTATCATTTTCCTATCTTATTTATATAGTTTCCATAATTTTTAAATATTTGTGGTTCAACCTATTATTCACTGGTTTTTTATTCATCCCTAAGGCTCTAAGCACAGTAATAGGTGGCAGTGATACAGATATTTTATGTCAATCATAAAGCTAATTAAGCTAAGCTTGATGATAATATTTACATAATTATTACATCTACTATCTGGAAGTTAATTAGCCAGTGATTAAGCATATTAATTTTGATAGTTATGAATAGTACTAAAAATGAATGAGTGAATTAGGAAACTACAAATTGCTGTGTATAATTGCGACAAAAGCTGTCTACCTCCTCTCACACATTGCCGAATTTGTTCAGAGTAAAATATCGATGAAGAAATATCCTCTCAGAAAAACTTGAAAATGGCAGGCTCCCATTAATGATAATTTGATGTAACACTGACCTAGATATAGATACGTGTCGATCCCTTCCAGCTTTTTTGTTTGCAATATCCATTCAAAACAAGCACCACATGCTTCTCTTCTGTGTGCTCATCTTTTCTTTTTGCTTCTTTTATTTTTCTCATAACTAATAATACCTGATTGCAATTATAAGTGTATTATGATTTTGGAGCTCACAAAATTGAAAAGTATTACTATAATACTAGCTAATGACGAATCATTGTTCATACCCAATTATTATATATATATATATATACACTTAACTTTTAATTTTTTTAAAATGAATTTATATTTATGTATTTTAAAATATCTCAATAGTATTTCATCGACATTGTTTTTTTTTTTGAAAAAAATATTATTAATCAATTGAGCGTGTAATTAATCTAAAATAGAAAAAAATAATTATAATTTTTAATATAATCTGAAATAATAATAATTTAACTTAATTAATAACATTATATATAAAGTGAACCAAATGTGACGTGTCAAAAAAGTTGTTGAAACATTCTTGATAAAATAACACCTAGAAAGGCAATACGGTGTTGTTGTGGTTAAACGCGCTGCATTTATTTTATTTTATTTTCATTTCGAGTTAAACGCGTTGCATCTGCATCTCTTACTCAAGACACTCAATGACCATTTAAGTTCCCACCGAACGCTTCTCTTTTCTTTCAAATTAAATCACAATCTTCACTGAAAAAAAATTGCTTCACCAAACGTTTATGTAAAGATAATTTTATGACAATTCCTACTATACTTTAAATAAATAAAAAGTATGTCGTTAGACTATTAATAGATGATATATCATTAAATTATTGACGATTTGATTTTAAAATATTAAAATATATTAAATTTTAATTGTATGATAAAATTCCCCAAATTTTATAATAAAATTATAATATTATTTTATTTTTTATAATTTATATAAAAACAATTTTTTTAAAACAGTCAATATAATTATTGCTAGTAATTTTTTAATGTTATTATGGAGATGAAACTATTAATTTTATTATGATTTTTTGATACATTACTTTTCTAATGGTCTACTTGAGTAAAATAATTGAATGAAAGTTAGATTTGATTAATAGAAGAAAGAAAAAAGAAGAAAAAAGTATTGGGACAGAGAGGGTATGGTATTATTCGACTTTATTTTTGGATTTGTTGTTAGACCATAAGCGGTAGGTACTTAAGAAGGAGTGTGTGATAGAGATAAAGAGAGAGAGAGAGCATCTGCAGGTTGATATATACTATACTATACTCGGTTTAGTAGTACAGCTATATAGCTTCCATTTAGGAGACAGCTTGACGGCTTGGGATTCCAATATAAATGTTAGCACCCCAGCTGCTGTTGCTAATTAAAATCTGGGGAGAAGAGGGAATCTCAATTTTGAACATTATATACATAATAATAATCACTTCATTTTTCAGGAAAATATCAAGTACCAGACAAAACGAAAATTATTCATTGCCCAAAAATGAATGTGTAATAGGCATGAATACCCCGTGTTCAGTCTGTGACCCTAACAGATACTATTTCCGGCTAAATCCAAATAGACGGGGCCATTTTCCTCTTCTACGCTTTACCCTTCATTACTATTCTCTTTTTTTTTACTTCACTTTTCCCTTTTTCTACATACAAATTCATTCATTCACCCTTCTTACTAATAAGTAACAACGTACGCCATATTATTAACCTTAACTAATTTCAAATTCATTTTAGGACAAAGGTTACAACTCGGACTTTACTACCAATTACATATTATCATTATTATTATTATTATTATTATATATTATTGCAAGAAACGCTCCTCCATTAACTAATTTCTTCTTCGAAATATATATTAATTAGCCATGCAAATTAATTAATTAATTAATTAATTCAACCGGAATGCATGCTCCTAGTTACTGGCTAGCTAGATACACATTGCTTGCACACACTACCCGCTGGTGAAAAACATTGAGCTTGAAGTTGTTGAAGGGCTTGTGCTTTGGTATGGCCTTTGCCTAAAATAATCCGGCGGCGACACTGCCACCGTCACCGATGATGAAGATTGGGTTCCCGACTCCGGCGGGGATCCTTCACAAATATACAAAAACAAAATAAATCTTTATTATTCTTCAAACGTAAAAAATAGAAATGAAAACATGCTTATGATAAGTGACTCCTTTATTGTTTGGTTAAATAATATAAATTAATTTTGGTTATGAAATAACAATAATGAATTAAAAAAATATATTAGAAGAAGAAAGAGTACATATAGTAATAATTATGAATTACTTGCAGGAATTTCCAAAGTATTGTGAGATTTGTGAATATCTTGAGTATTTGGGTGCTGAGTTTTTCTTCTGCGACGGTTATGATCAGCTAATCTCTTCCTGCAGCTACGTTTTCCATTATCAAACTCAGAAAGAAGATGAAACCTGCATGTCAAAAAATGAATATTAAAATTTGTTGGGACACAATGTAGCAGCTAACTAGGTGTTTGTTTGGAATGGTACTAACTAAAAGCAGCAAAACAATGCAGTACGTATATAGTATAACTGAAAGGAAAACAAACATAGTATACTATAGTATAGTATGTTTTAATATGGGACACAAATGCCCTCGGGATTTCCCCATGTACGGTCAACTCAATCATTGTCAACGCTCCCCCCAAGGGCACTTTCGTCTTTTTCAAATCCCAAAGTTCTCCCCTAGCCTCTAACCTTACAAACAAAACAGCGCTTTGTTCTGCTTCTTTGCCTTCTTAATTCAAACCAATGCACGTCCAAACCCAAATGGTAATACACGTCTATATTAAGGATCTTTCCGTCTTTTTGAAAATTCTTATTAGTTTAAATCTAACTCAAATTAATTAAATTGCACTGCTAATCTAAGAAGCTAAGATAAAAACAGCATAAGGATAATGAAAATAGACGGAAATGCCCTTGGAGTTAGTAAGTGGAGGTCAGGTCAATGATTGGGTTTTAGAGGGGCATTGATGTAATTTTTTAAAGGGAAAGAAGTAAAGCCATAACCATAACCATAACCTGCTGCATTGCTGGCAGAAACGCTGAGTCAAGCCAGCAGCGATAACGGTGGCGGCCTTGGAGTGAAACTCGCAGACCTTGTGTCGGCGGTGGTAGTGCTTGGCCTGAGACAGATCAGCATTGCATCCTTCGGCCTGACACCTTGGGGAGTTGGAGGAAGCAGAAGAACCAGGTTCAGGTGGTCTGGAACGGCGGTAGAGGCGGGTGACGAAGTCGTCTTCAGAAGAGGAAAAGTAGGTGCGTCCGCCTAAGTTGAGTCCAATTCTGGAGCCGACGAAGTCCATGGGCCTTCCGACGTCTTCAGATTTAGGGACAAGGAGGAGTCCAGGGGCACAGTTATGTGTGTTTACATGAGGGAGTGGGTCGAGGGAGAGCATGGAAGGAGGCGGTGGTGGTTGGGGTGGAGGGTAGGAGTTTGTTGATGACGCGGCTTGGAAAGCGCGTGGGTCAAAGAAAGGGTGATGCATATGGTGCTGTTGTTGTGGGCTAAAGTGGTGCTGGTGGTGCTGGTGGTGAGTGAAATCAGTTGTGTTTATGTTGATGTTGGGCCCAGATGGGGGGTGTAGGTAGTTGTCGGATAACATAGTTTGAGAAGTGTAGTGGTCGAATAATTGACGGTGAGCTTGATCGGAGGCTGCTGCGGCGGAGGCGTCTTCATTTCCGGTAAGCATTATGTTAGACGGGTTTCCCCATTCGTAGTCCAACATGTTTTTAGTTTGTTGTTTATCTCTCTCTGTCTTGCTAAAGTACTACCTGTGAAAATCACGTTACACGAAGAAGAATGAGTGAGTGAGTGAGTAAGAAGAAGAAGAAGAAGAATGAGTGAAGTGTGAAGATATGATTGAAAATATATACCAATAAGATAACCCTAGGCTAGGTAGAGAAGTTATGAGGGGAAGGGGAGGGGAGGGGGTGTAGCAATCTGAGTTTCTTTGTTTCAGAAACGAGAACAGACTATAATGTAAATGTAATGTAATATAATAGCGTGAACATTAAGTCTATTCTCTCTCTCTCTCTTTCTTTTCTTTGTTTGTTTCGCTCTGCTTAAATGGATGTGCGCTTAAAAGATCTCACTTTCACTCTAAAAAAGCTGAACCTTTTGTCCCGTTCCCCATCTCTCACTCTCTCTCTCTATCTCTACCAATCAATAACTTACTTTGTTTATCTCTCTATAGGTAAGTTAGTGAGTGAAGAGTGCAAGTGTGAGTGTGAGTTTGAGGGAAACTCAGCTTATGAGGCGGCTTCTGCAGACAGTGGGTAATTGGTGGTGGGTGGGTGATCTGTACTCTATGTTTTCGCTTTCCAAACTCCTACGCAAATTACCATTTCACCTCCCTTTTCTTTTCTATTTTCATTTTCATTTTCTTTTTTTTTTTTATGTCTTATTGCTGTCTCTATTATTCATCCTTTTTTTTTCCTCTTTTACTTTTTACTATATCATATTCTACTCCTTAATGTTTTTTAAATTACATCAATTGTACAATTGGTTGATTCCAAAACCAACGTTCTACTTGGTTTCATCTTGATTGTAACACAATTCAATTGATTTACATTTCGTTTAACCAAATTCACTATTTATTTACTCATTTCTTTTAATTTGTAATTTATTTAATTATCATTCAATTTAATCATAATTTAATCGACTAAATTATTCTCAAAGAATACCTTATTTTGTTGCGCCATCAAAGTGTAAAAAATATAAATATATTTTGTTTCATCGTTAGCAAAAAAAAAAAAAAGACTAAATATCCCTGTATTAAAAGAAAAACACAATAAAGAGATTCAAATTGATAAAATGTGATTGCGCAATTTAGTATTGTATTTATTATATATTTTACAAAAATATTATTTATTTAATATTTAAAAATAAATGTAAAGTTTAATATAATTATATCTTATTTAAACCTAAATAACATAAAAGATGTAATATGTCAGGTATTTATGAAAACACTATATATTTTTAAATTGGTGGTGACACTTAATTGTTAGGAGAATAAAAATATATAAATTAAAAAATATAATTATAATACAATAATATTACATAAAAAAATTTCAAAATTAAAGAAAATTATGGCCATTGTATTATGATAACAAGAAATCAATAGGATTATGTAAATTTTTAATAATATAAGTTTCTTTCTAACATTTTAAGTCTCATTATACCATACTCTATGTCACAAAAATTTAAAACAAGAGTATAAGGGTTTTGTTTGGTTAAATGGATGTGAAGAGATGTGAATTTTAATGGAGGGGGATAAGGAGAAAAAAAATAATAAATATGTGTTTTATTTTGTTTAAAATATGAGACAATAAAAGAGTTAAGAAGAATTTCAATTAAAATTATGTTTAGTTGAAAAAGAAGAAAAATATTTTAAATTATTATTTATGTGTATTCAGTCATTTCCTCTGTTCCAGATGGAGAGAGCAAACTGAAAATTAGATAAAAAAGTCATCTACTCTCCTTTCTTTTTTCTTTAAAAATGGAACTATATATATTATTTAAAATATTTTCATGTCTCCCCTCTTCTCTCCATTTAGCTCTACCAAATATACATTAAGAAATATACCAAAATTACATACTAAATTAAAATGGTCATGAGCGGTAAATAGTGGTCTCCTACTTTTTTTACTCTATTTTATTTGTTTGGTTTTGTAGAATCTTAGATTCCTTTTTTAATCATGTTTAAATTGATCTTAAGATATTCATATTTTTTTAATTGGGAACACTAATAAAGAACATCAAAAATAAAAATAATTAATGTTATACGATCAATAAAAGATTTTAACACTAACACTAGATCTCCATGCAAAATCTTAACTTATTTTTAAGACAACAACTAATACATTATAATTTTAAATATACACTTAATAAATTTTACTTATTAAACAAAATATATGAACTTTTTGATGATACATAGTGAAAAGAATAACATTGAATTTAGTTGGAATAATTCTTAAGTAGATAACAAAAATAAAAATGATTTAAAAAATATAAATTTAATAAAAAAGAAAATTATGAGAATATTTAAATGTGTGTCCTATTTGTTGAGTATGAATATTAAAAGAGGCAAGGCAATAATTTAAAAGAACCAACCGCCCTGGCCTGGTATAATTTAGTGTGAAATAAGTAAGAGAGGAAAATAAGTGTTGGGTATAGAAAAGAAGGCTAGTATAGGTAGCAGCACAGCACAGCACAGCACAGCAAAGCAGTAATTAATTAGTAATGTGATAACTAGAGAAGGAAAATAATAAAACAAAGAAAGGACAGAAGAGGAAACAGGTGAGGGTGAGAAGGGGTTAATCTGAAGCAGAGAGACATTTAATATTTTGGACCCACCAATCTGTGTTGAGTTTGGTCTGTTTGATCAGTGGTGCCCCCCCTCCAGGTCAGATCAGATCATGTATCGTCATGATTAATAATTCATTTTTTTTTTTATTTTCTTTTTTCTTAATTGAATTTTCGCTTTCTTGCTTTTCACAAAACCCACCCCTTTATTTCGTTTTTGAACTTTTGAAAATGACTTTCTATAACAAGTGCAACTGCTTCTGTTTCATTATTTCAGTGTAAATGCCTTGTTGTATTTGCATTCAACTTTCAACCCCATGTGATTGTTCTTCTTAACAACCCACACTTTTATGCATAATACCCATTAGGTCTCGCTCCCTACCTTCTCTTAAATTCATTTATCATAATACTAAACTTAATCTTTTTATTGTTATTCTAACACACTTCTTCAATTCATAGGCTACATTAATATCATATCCCCCCTCTCTTTTATAGACTATGCTGTCAAACTAAATACTTTTCCTAAATAACATAGTAATGTGTCAAAATTTAGTCAAATAAATAAATTTAACAAGTCAAAATATTAACTTATGTGAACTTCTCAATCATAAATGATTAGAAAAATTAACTTAATGAAAAATATTAATTGGAATAAAAAAAAATTCAATATACACATATTGTTCTCAATAATTATGAATCACATACACATTTGATAGTTTGCATCTGACATGTCTCTTTGTATAACATCTCAATATTAGGTATTGATCATTTTAAATGTGCTTCGAAATAATTTCTTTTTTGGTCACTATTTAATACATCTACTAGAGTTAAAGATGCACGTGACAAAATAGTATTGATCGACAAAAAATTAAAGATATTAAATTTAATAATATTATTTTTTATTTTTCGCAATAATGAATACATGAATGACGGTGAATCAGTTAAATTACTCAAAATCTTAATTTTCAATTTTCTATAAATAATATCTATATTACTAACGAAAGTTGGGTTTGACATAAGATGCTAGAATTTCGCGACATAATAATTCTTATAATATGATTGTCTTCGGTAAAAATAACTTATAAAAAACTAAAACAAATCTTATATTTAATAAAATATTAAGATCAATCTCCATAAGTAAATAGAATCATCCCCGATAAAAGTAATTTATAAAAAAACTAATATTTTATTTAATTATAATGTATGAGTATGAATGTCCTATATAATGACATTGTTCTAGTACATGTCTATGTCCTTTATGTGTCGGATTATTTGCTTCGTAGATAAAACTATTATCCTTGAAGTTGAATTAAATTGTCTAAAACTTGACTGATTTATGCACAACCTCCAATGAGCAAAAGCATGAGAGATGAATGAGTTGCCGTTTTACCTTTCAGGATTAAGCTGCTGCTTTGTATTGAACAGTAATAATCTATCTGCACTTAATTTTGTACAAAATATATATTATATGGTTCAGTTCGATCAGTACTAAATATGCATGGTCAGTTCATGTTATACAACTCCATGCAGGTCAAGCTAAATGCAACAAACAGAATATGTATCATGTCAATTACTATATTGTAATAGTTAATATATAGTACTAACAAAAACATATATATATATATATATATATTATTCTCCCTCACACTCACACACTTATCATTTCATGAGTACAATTTGATTGGAGGACATTTCTGAAATGAACTAGTATATATATACAAAAGGAAATCCTAACTAATTATTAGACTGAAAAACCTTATACTAGTTATTATATTGTAATAATGTGTATAAGAGAGAGAAGATGTTGAGCGTGTCCAACAAACAATCATTAATGGAGCAGCTTGTGTTGTGTGGACGTGGTTTGAATCTTGTGGTGATCATGCTTCCACATTAAAGAGGAAATAGTGTCATTTCATCTAAATTCTAAATAGTCAAATTTTGGGCCCCTCTTGGGACTAAAAAACACCCACGCAAGCCTAATTTCAGCTCCTATCTACAAATAATCACGTGGCATCGATATTTCAATATATAACTTCATTTTAATTGGGTCTTCAATTTCTTTTAAGTGATTAATGAGATCAATATACACTCAATCTAAATCAATTTTACAATGACCGACAATTTAATCTCGGAGATGTGCATTTGATTTGATAGATTTTGAACGGTAACCTTCCAATTAAGAAGAAATTTATCCATAAAGTCATAATGTTGGGGTCTTTTGATATAGATGTCATTTGACCGAAGAAAATATTGACTACATTTTTAAGAACTCCATTTGATTAAAATAAATTTGATTTTCATTCTATTTGGGGTTTATTTTGAAGACTTTAAATTTACTTTTATTTACTAGTTTAAAAATGCACATGAAAAATAAGTTGTTTTATTTCTATGTTGTGATATTTGGAATGTTAGAAACGAAGTAAATTTTAAAAAAAAATTTGTGTGATGTCTCAAATAACCCATAACGTTTAGAGTATCGTTGAAGACTACAAGAATATGTTGAACTTTCAGGTGTTAAATTCTCAAACACAATTATCTATTCGCTATCCTCTATGTCTCCCCTACAACCCTATTTAATTTCTTAAATGTTGGAGTAATTATTTGCAATGTTAATGGCTTGATGCTGGTTACAACCACTTGATAGTTTGAGTCATTTTGAGGTTATGATATTGCATAAATTTTTTGTTTGAAACTAGCTAGTTCTTCAGTTTACTATTGACATTGGATTGAGGTATGTTGTATTTGAAGGGGCATTCTTGATGTGGTTCGAGGAATGCATGTCGAACTTAAATATTTTTTCTATTTTGATTAGGTCATTTTTGATTGTCTAAAGAACGACATTCATTCATTCAAATAGTATATTTATATTAATTGAGAATAATACAAATTTAAAACCGTTAAAATTGAAAAGAATGAATAAGTCAACACCGATATTAGTAGAATAAAGCGACAAAATGTCTATAAATAAGACGAAGATTAAAAATATGACAAAATTAAAGTATTTTTACGTTTTTGTATCTCTGAATTTATAACATTAATGATGATAAAGTCATTGATTTTTTTTCTATGAATAAGAGTTAATTTGTCTACTTTATTGATAAAAACAATAAAAATTATAAAATTATATTTGGTTATTTTCATAAATTAGTTATTTATTTGTTAAATAAAGATTAAACTATCAATAAAATTGATTGAGTGAATGATAAAATTGGAAGATACTTTTAAAAATTCCGTTATTTTATTGATAATAAAGGAAAACTTAAATTCTAAATAAATTAGTTTAAATAAAAGATAAAAATGTGAAGAAAAAAAAGTCACAAAAACTTGTAGTTGAATAGAGGTTGTGGTTCATGATTCAGCAAGTTGGTGCTGACATAAAAGTATTTGTGATTCGAAAAAGTATTAAAACTGTGGTGTGGCAGATGTCTATGTAGATTACCCACTTGAATTGGTTTAATCCATATATTATGAATGTCTCTTGGCTGTTTTCTACTTTTTTATCCCTAATTTGTAACTTAATTATTATATGCAATTATTCTTTTGTCCTTTTGATCACATTTTAAAACAAGCAGTAATAATACTGTAACATAATATAGGATAAGCCTCACCAATGAATTGGAGTCAATCTAATTAAATTAATTCACCTAAAGTGCATCCAAAAAAAGAAGAGAACAATAAGCCTCACCAATGAATTGGAGTCAATCTAAAGATTAAATTAATTCACCTAAAGTGCAGCCAAAAAAAGAAGAGAACAATATCAAATAAAAGGAAAAGGTTGAGTAAGTTGGTTTCCCTTTTGCCATTATACACAACTTCCCCTTTGCAATTTTATATATTACGTCAATGATATTAATTCATTTCCAATCAACTTTCAACTTTTTATTTGTACTGCCAATTCTATTGTTTCTTTGTCCGCTTCTATGCTTATGGTTCCTAAAGTGAAAAAGTAATTATGATTAGTTACGAATTTAATAGTTGATATTACTTAATTTATTTTTTTTAAAGTGGATTGTTCAGTTGCTAAGTTCTAACAAGATTTTGTATGTCAAATCAGGATAATTATTTGGTTTAGTTTAGGTTCAGACCTTCTGTTGATATTAATTAATTCTTTTAAATATACCAATAAAATTTATTAATGTGAGAGGGATATATAAAAGCAAAATATTAATTGTTACTAAGTGAGGTTAATTAAAAGTATAGTAGTTGGTTAAAATGGTGGAGCCAGAGTTAAGTGGTACTTTATAAACGTTTATGTGGAAAGTAGTTATAAAAGGAACCTTCCGTGTGCTGAATCACACGTTTCATCTTACAATATTGTTTGATCTCTTTGAGAAGACAGAAAATGACCTCTAACACAATGTGTGTAGTTTTGGTGTTGGACATAGATACTGTATTTAAATTTACATTCATATGGTAAGAAAATATATAACAGCTTCGACAAAATGCTGGTAATCAGTAATCTTACTGATGTTAGGTAAAAGTATGTCTCACCTCAATTTTGTTTGTCAAATCTCTTTTAATACAAACAATTCCAATTTTTTCACATTAATTTTCCTATTTTATATTTTTTTCTTATTATTAAAAAATTGAATTATACATAAAATAAATAAATAAATTGTGTCTTCAATTTTATCGTTAGGTGTTAAAAATGTTAAAATTATATACGTTTTAATATAAAAAAAAAGTGTTATTTATTACGAACCAACAATTCAATAAATTCACCAATGCCAAAGTGTCAATTTTTTATATGATAGAAAAAAAAAAACTCTTCATATTTGACTAACACGGATGATACAACACATATCTGGGTCAAAAGTGAACTTTAATAGAAGATCTTTTAAAGTCTATAAAGAAAATATATTTTTTGTAGAATTACTAAAAAAATTATCAAAAAAAATGTTTTTAGACACTTAAAATACAAAATGATGTATTAAATTAATATTATTGTTTCTCTATAATATTTCTTTTTAATTGATTTAATATTTATTGAGATAATATTAATTTAAGATAAGATTTTATTAATTTTAATTATAAAAATATTAGAATGTGATGTCTTTTTATTAAGTAAAGTTTTATTTTTGAGACTTTTTTATTTAGCAAAAGTTTTGATTTTTTAGAGGCATAAATGAATTGCTTTAGTGGCTTTATAGTTGGACCAAACTTGTTGATGAAAACCTATTGTATTTATTTCTCAGAAATTTTGAATGACAGGTAGTTTTGGCAAAAATTACCAATAAAAATAAAATTAGTTGATTGAGTGAATTAGATATAAAGAGAAAAAAAGACAAAATATTGAGAGAATAACAACTAAAAAGAAAATAAATAAAAGATATATATAAATTAACAAAAGTTAATTTGTATATTTAATGTCTTAATCCACATCATTAGTTATTATTGCTATTGGATTATTCACATGGAGTCTCCAAAATTCCCACCAAAGAATCTATTGACCACTCTAATATTTCTCTAGGATACAATTTTTCCATATTAGTTATAGCCTATATTACAAGGATTTATAATAAAAATTAACATCTTTCGTTTAGCAATTGGCAATTGAAACACTTTTAGTTAATGTATTTGAGCCATTCATTTTGAATATAATAGTATATCTTAAGATGAGAGGACATTAAAGCAGCAGTGCATGATTGATTAACTTTTAACCATTTGCATGTTAGAAGGCTTAGCTACGAAAGTGCATGTAATTTGGGAAATGATCAAATGGGTGTATGGACGAAAGAGCATGAGAGTCCAAAATGAGTAGGGCAGTGGCAGACGAAGAGAAGGAGAGAAAAATAATTCCAATGAAGAAAAGGCTGACATAGATGTTGACTTTCTATCTATATGATACTATGTCGATATGTGCATTTTTATATCATATGTTTTACACAATTTTGCTTTTTCAGTGAAAAGTGACTTTGGGTTTAACAAAAGTTTGGGCTAAAACTTTATTACATTTACATGTGAGCCCAATGTGAAACCAAACATAAACTAATTGAGAGTTGTTTTTGAATAGTCAACATGTGCTTGCTGCCTGCCATCAACTATGTTCTCAAGTGATGATGATCACCTCCTCTTTTTCATTTTTTTTTTATGGGTAAAAAGTAAATTTCAACAACATAGAAAAACTAACAAATAATTACAAGAGTGAAAATTTCTTAGAGGTGTAAGAGAGGAATGTCTTGATAATTTTTTTTTATTATTACATTTTAAAAATATAGGTAAATCATGTGACTTAAAATTATGTCTTCATTTAATATAATTTTATTTATCAATTTTAATAATATGTATCTCCGTCTTGATAAATCATTTGCAATATACATTTCGTTTAAAATATATTATTTATACTAATTTTTAATAATAATATATTCAAATTAAATAATATTGTGTTTTATTTATTATTTTGTCCGTACAATATATTTGAAACTATTTCTACAAAAGGTAACATTGAAAAAAAATAATAAATAATATATTATTGTTATAAGTTATTAAGAAATTTGATGTAGATAGATGTTTCAAATTAGACAAATAATATAACGCGAGTGATGTATATATATAAAGGAAAATTTATATAAAAATTTTAGACTATTGAAGTTTATTTAATAGTAAATACATTATTAGTTCCCGCAAGTTAAAATTTATATCAACCACTTATCATAAATATGTCCTTATATATTCCTTTTTATTAAAATCATTATCAATTAATTTTCCAGTAAAAAAAGTCATTATTAATTAATTTTGTATTTTATTTTTTTAGTTCATGACATCTCTTTTTGTTTTTCCTTTCCTTTTTATCTCTCTTTCCTATCTCATTCCCACATATGACATACACACAATCATTTTGACATAATAGGAAAAATCAAATGCCCCGTAAAACATAATCTGCTTGATTGGTGATGAGTAGTCTTTCCATCAAGTGTTGGAATTATTCCAACACTATTTCCCCTACCTACATAGCTTGCTTTCAGGAAACACCTATCTTTGATGAGAGTTCAATTATTAAATTGCAATCCCTTCAAGACTTCAAGAATTAGCAGTTTTATTAAATACCTATAAACTAAATGTGTTTATTATAGAAATGTTTATATATTAACTATTTTTATAATAATTAATAAAATAAACTTAAATTATTTTGATACTCGTTAGGATAAGTTATTTCAAGATTTAAGATATGAATTTAATTAAATTTGTATTTTATTGAAAATGATAATGAATTTTATGGGTTTTGTTTGAAAATTTTGATTTTTTTTTTTGAATTTTTGTATAAAAAATATAACATTGTTGATATTTTAAAACATAAAATATTAAATTGTCACTTTAAATTAAAATAAAGGAGCAACTTAAAAAAAAAAAAAAGACTAAAATGAAATTAAGTCAAAGACCACGCGTGGTATTTAACCTATTTTTTTAATATAAAATATATTTTAAACAACATGATCATGTTATTTCTAAAGAAAATATGGTGTGATTTTATAATTTATTTGCATGATAATTTATTCGATGACAAAATTTCATGAAAGTTATTTTCTTTTTTGTTAAGTTACATGCGATTCTATCGTTCTTGCATTTCGTGCAGCCTTGGTTCTGGTATATGCTTGCTTTGCTAAAGAGTAATGTGCATGCATGGATTCTTTAATTTCAAATTGATGTTAAAAAGTGGTTCTATAAGAAGATGGTCAAGTAGATATTTTCCTTTGGATCCTAATTAACAAAGAGTGAACATGGAAATAATTGGTTGGGAAATTATGGACCATACGCTCCTTAAAAAAATTCTTCTTGTTTTATTTTGTACATTTTTGTTTTGGAAGATCATTAGATACATGTGTGGTCTTCTCAAAGTTGACAAGGAACCAGTCACAGTATTAGTCACCGGTGCTGCAGGCATGATTCCTCTTTTTAATACATTTTTTTATTCTTAGCTGAATTTTGGCTAACCATATGCAATAGTATTGTGTTTTATATTACCAGTCCCATATTTTTGTTCCATATTACATTATCAATTTAAAAATCAAAAGAGAGGAAATTTTATAACTTTTTAATACATGTTTGATTTTGCGGTGAGGTTATAAAATTTGGTGTTTGATTTTGCAGTGAAGTTATAAAATTTGTAAAAGTTACACTATGTAACTTTTGTAAAAGTTACTGTATTTTTATTACAATATGATGAATTAATTATATGCACGATATCATCTATGGTGTACTTGTCTCTTTAGTAGAGCTGAAATTTGGGATATTAAAATTTGATTGAAGTATTACAATTAAACTTCAGTGACATGTGCATTTTAATTTTGATTTGATTGAATAACAGGACAAATTGGTTATGCTCTTGTTCCAATGATTGCAAGAGGGTTGATGCTAGGTTCAAATCAGCCTGTAATTTTGCATATGCTTGATATTGAACCAGCAGCAGAGTCCCTTAAAGGGGTGAAGATGGAACTGATTGATGCTGCTTTCCCACTTCTTAGAGGCATGTTGAATTAAGCACGACATGATTTTCTTTAATAATCAATGTTTTAAAATCCCAACTGAATTGGACGGTTGAACTAGCTGATGATATTAATTGTGCATGTAAATGCAATATAGGTGTTGTTGCTACTACGGATGTTGTTGAAGCTTGTAAGGATGTAAACATTGCTGTTATGCTTGGTGGATTCCCAAGAAAGGAAGGAATGGAAAGAAAAGATGTAATGTCTAAAAATGTTTCAATTTACAAGGCTCAAGCTTCAGCTCTTGAGCAGCATGCTGCACCAGATTGTAAAGTAAGAAACATTTAAATCTTCAAAATCATTGCCACTAAGTTAATCCTCTTATTTATATATATTATTTGATTCCAATTATTTGTGAATATAGGTGCTAGTGGTTGCAAATCCAGCAAACACAAATGCTCTAATATTGAAAGAATTTGCTCCTTCAATCCCTGAGAAAAATATCACATGTCTTACTAGACTTGATCATAATAGAGCCTTAGGCCAAATCTCTGAGAAGCTAAATGTTCATGTTAGTGATGTTAAAAATGTCATCATATGGGGAAATCACTCTTCAACTCAATATCCAGACGTCAACCACGCAGTCGTCGCAACAAGTAACGTCCACAAGGCTGTAAGAGAATTAGTTGCGGATGATAACTGGTACATCGATCGCCACCACTTTCTAAATAATGTTTTAAATCACGGTCGAGTTGTGACACATGATATTGCAATCAAGTGGGAAGCAATTGCCTTAAAATACAAAATGAAGTTGTTGAATTTAATTTAATTTTGGACCTGTGTTATTAGGCTAAATACAGAGTTCATCACAATAGTTCAGGAGCGTGGGGGTGCTATTATCAAAGCGAGGAAACTGTCTAGTGCATTATCAGCAGCAAGTGCTGCTTGTGATCATATACGTGATTGGGTTTTAGGTACACCTAAGGTTAGTTTTTCTTTTATATATATATATTTCAAGTACAATTTCACTTATGCTTTGTGCTATAAATAAATTTATTTACATTGAATTTGTTGTATTTCAGGGAACATGGGTATCAATGGGAGTGTATTCTGATGGGTGTTATGGTATCCAACCTGGTCTCATTTATTCTTTTCCTGTTACTTGTGACAAAGGAGAATGGAATATTGTACAAGGTACCTTTGTTTTATTCTTATGTACTACATTAATAAATTGGATTTAAGTTTAATACAAGTATTTATCATCTTTGATACTTTGACAGGGTTGAAGATTGATGAATTCTCAAGGGAAAAGATGGACAAAACGGCCCAAGAGCTCATTGAAGAGAAAAAATTGGCTATGTCATGCCTTTAATTGTCTACCCACTTTTACTTTGAATCCCTTTGCACATTAATTTGGTTGTTGGAACCAAAAAAGGGAGATTATTATTATTATTATTATTAAAATTGTAATTATATTATTATTATTATTATTAAAAGGGAGATACATGTACTTCATTATAAATAAATAAATTTGATTTTTTTTATACAATTTAATTAAGAGAATCATATTATTCAATTCATAATTTAAAATCACAAAAACTTAAAAAATTATAAGTTATGTTGGGTTACATCAACAAATAAATCCACTTACACAAATAATATTATATAAGAAAATAATTACTTTCAGTGCGAACGAAATAATGATGAAAAACAGAATAGCTACGAGAGTATGTTACAAATATAATTACTAGATAAGTACTTTATATGAGTAGTTCACTATTTTAAGAGGATCCATACTTGATACTTTCCTTTCAACCAAAAGAATTATTAGGGTTTTAATGAAATGAATAGCCATCAAATGTTATGTTAGAATGAGAGAAATTGGTGTATATATATAAAAGTAAGGTTTGAAACTAGTAATGTAGCCTTAATAGAATTGTAATAAGTTGTGGTGTGAATGTAGTAGAAAAAGAGGGAGGTTGTTGGTTGGATAAAAAAAAGATATAAAATTAAAAGCGATGTGTGTTGTGTCAAAAATGAAAGAGGTATATGCAATAGAATAGAATTAGAGAGTGGAGCGGAGGAAAGCAGCAGAAGATTGATTGATAGATTGAATTCAGTTATTATTGTATTGATAATGGCGATGCAATGCAGAAGAAGGGCAGCGACTTGGTTGCTACATCATCATCATCATCATCATCAGCTTAGCCGAACCCTTTCTCTCTCCTCCGTGGATCACGATTACGTCATTCTTCTTCTTCTTCTCTTTTTTCTATTCCATTCAATTCATTTCTATTCTATTCAATTCAATTCAATATCTCTCTCTCTCCCTCTTCACAGGTTTTGGTTGAAGGTAATGGATACTCAAGAATGTCGCTGCTCAACAGACCCTCCTCCCTCAATGCCATCAACACAGACATGGCTGCTACACTGCATAAACTTTACACAAGTTGGGAGCATGACCCTCACATCGGTTTTCTCATGCTCAAGGGCACTGGCCGCTCGTTCGCTGCTGGTGGAGATATTGTCGCTCTTTACCGTTTTTTAAACAAAGGTCAAAGCTTTTCCTTTTCCAAATCTCTGCTTCTTAAATCTATCTTTTCAAATTCGTATTGGACTTTCCAAACTAAACTAACTCTCACTTAGATGTCAATATTGCAATTAACGAATCATTACACAATCAAACCGGAGGTTGCATCCATAGATTAGGTTTCAGATTATTGTACCAATTTCGTTTTAGCTATTTTCTTCCGTGTATTTTAAATTTGTCATTTTCTGGTACACTTTTTTTTATACAGTTCTGTTAACTTTTCCCTTTCAATTTATGCAGGGAACATAGAAGCCTGTAAAGAATTTTTTAGAACAATTTATAGTTTTATATACCTGCTAGGTACATATTTGAAGCCACATGTGAGTATAGTAGTTGGAGGGTTGTCAATTACCTGTGCTCAGTTTATTAGACATATAAGTTTGACACATTTCTGCTGTTTTCTATGAAAAATAATTTAAACTTGTGAGTGGTATGTTTGTGCAGGTAGCTCTTCTGAATGGCATTACCATGGGTGGTGGGGCAGGAATTTCTATCCCTGGGACATTCCGAGTTGCAACAGACAAAACTGTATGTAATATGAAACTTCATATTTATGTACACACTACTCCTCTTGCTCATTATTCATGTATTTGCAATTGGGGGATTGTTATTTGTAAGTTTGGACATGGGTTTTGTGATTTGGTAATATGTTAATGGGCCTTACATTGTGGCGCAAAATGCTTAAACCAACATTACTTTTAGTACTATGGAAGCTTATGCTATTGGCATTCACTTTGCCATGCCGATGTAGGACTTTAGGTTATATAGCTTATCACTAAGCAAATGCTATTGGTTGTTTATCCAAGGATAATTGTACAGTGCATATCAAAGTATTTGTCTGCATAATTGCATTGATTCTGAAAACTTCATGGCTTTGGTCTTAAAAGTTTAAATTCTATTTCAGTGTGTAGAACTTTACTTGCCTTCATTTAGATGATTTATCCTTTCTGCACTATATTTAAATGGTGGATTAGCTCTGGTATTATGTCAAATCATAAATGGGAAGTGGTGGTGGAACAAACAATTAGTAAATTAGAGTTTGGAATTCTGTCCTCTCCTACTTTAACAAGTTTGTCTTCATTTTGGGATGATATGAATTTTAACACTTGGTTGCATATGCCGAGTTCATCATAACTACTAATCACTAATTTGCAGGTTTTTGCTACACCTGAAGTTCTTATTGGATTCCATCCTGATGCTGGAGCATCTTTTTACCTTTCACATCTACCTGGTCATATAGGTATTGTTACGTGTATACACTGTACATGCCTTGTCTTCTGCTTTAAGTTGAAGTTTCAATGCCTCTGCTTGGGAGATTTTATATAACTCATTTTAACAGAGATAGTCTTAAAGATATTTAATATTGTACTTGTGTCTGTGCACTTGGAGGGAATAGTAGCAAGTTTTGACAATTTTATATGGCCAAGTTGTTAGAAATTAGAATGCATCTTTCTAAACAATTTGTGATTATCTTCGTCAGAGATAAGCTCCACTATGATTCATCTTGTTCATGTAAGAGTCTTATTAGTACAATCAGAATCAATTCAAAGATATAATTCCATATTTCAAATGTTTATACATAAACTTGTGCTTTATATACACGTCACTTCATCGTAGAACGATAGTTTTCCGTTGTGAGGCTATTGATGGTGATCAGTGGTAGTTGTTGGTTCATTTAAACTGGGATTATTACTTCTTAGGAGAAATTTCAGTGATCTTGAGCTGGGTTACAATTCCTTTTAAACAAGATTAGTTTGGAAGTCTTGAAGAATAGTTTGGAATCTGGATTTTTCTGGCCGGCACTTGTGTGAATCCCTTTTTGCACATTTTACTCAATCACTTTGCTTTCAAAGATTTCTTTTGGACAATTTTATTTGGCAATTCAAGGTCAGAAATGGTGCAACACATTTCTGCATTTCTTGGCAGGCAACTTTCTGTGGAGCTAAATTTATGGTATGTTTTGAGCAGTAGCTCTGGGTAGGCGACCAGTTTTGTGGTTCAGATAAACTCAAAGAGGCCAAAATTCTGTAGCAATGTGCTTTCTTTGCAATTCTTTGGTGCATTTTTCTGGAGCATATGCACACATCTTTAACAGGGTCTCACTTGGCCTTGAACTTTCTTTTAGGTAGAGCTAGATAAGGTTGTTTTCAGTCATCTTCGAAATGCAAAGGGATTGAACAGTCTTGCTACATTCCTAGGTTTTTTTATTTTCGTTTTTATATATTTTTTGTTCATGAGGATACCTTATCCTTCCCCTGTTCTAATTTTCTTCTCTCGCATTATACTTATTTTTTCTGTACAAACTTTGGGTATAATCAAGGGTGGCTTATGGTTGGTGTTAGTTATGGTGGAGTCTTGTTTGCTACTTAACATAGCTTGGAATAGTTGTGCAATAACCTGGTCCATCTTCAAATTTTCGTTTATACCTCCCCTCTTTCTCTCTCACACACATTTTATAAGTTCTTAGAATTATTCGAATCCTAAACAATAATGAAATAAACGGTCATTTTCTGAACTGTTGTTCTTACTTCCATTGAGTTAAAATGTTATGCACCAATATATAATTGAATAATGAAGGATTGGTTAAATAGGTTAATCCTCTTATTTTTAACATAAATGATTGATGGGAAATTCATGGGGATTAAGGACCAGTCACCAATTGAATATATGATTGATGAACTTCCTCTTTCTTTGTTTCATTGGTTGTTATTGTATGCAGGCGAGTATTTGGCTCTGACAGGGGAAAAGCTCAACGGAGAAGAGATGGTTGCTTGTGGACTTGCTACACACTATTCCCTAATTGCAGTTTAGTTTTGTTAAGCCGTTTTCTTCTTCTTTTTTTTCAATTGTAATAGACTATTCTTGCTAAATGATATTCAAAACCTTTGTTTTGTCCTGTAGAGGCTTCCACTAATTGAAGAACAGCTGAAGAAATTGGTTACGGATGACCCATCTGTCATAGAAGCCACTTTAGAACAGTATGGTGATCTTGTACACCCAGACAGCAGTAGTGTACTACAAAGGTTTGGTTTGTCTTCTCTTTCATTTTCTATGAGGGGAGTCTTCACCTTTCTTGGATAGGAAAAGACAATACAAAGAACAAAGAAACTATGGATGAGAGAGAAGGGTAATAGATAAAAAAATCCAGTATCTCAAAGAGGCTTTCATTGCATCTTCAAATCAAAACAAAGCAACCCCATTAAAAGGGACCATTATTAGAAAAGTATGATTGGTTACTTCTCTTATATGTTGACTTACAATATAAGATATCACTTCTACTTTTCATTTTTTTCAGGCTTGAAATTCTAGATAAATGCTTTTGCCATGATACAGTTGAAGAGATTGTTGATGCATTGGTAAGATTTGCATTTCTCTGCATGTGCTTCTGTTTACAAACCAAGTCTGGCATGGCTTACTAGCTGTGTCTAAGTGATGTGGATGAATATTTACCTTGTTTTTTATTCTTATCATTTTTAAATTTTCACTAGGAAGCTGCGGCAAGTGAAACAAAAGATGCATGGTGCATTTCTACCCTAAATAGACTTAAAGAAGCTTCTCCATTGAGCTTGAAGGTTTCCTTGAGATCTGTGAGTTCCTTTTGCTTGTCTAATGTCTACACACTTTGATTGGATTCCTGTTTTCTTTCTCTTCTTTTCTTAGAACAATCTGGTTCTATAATGTAATCCATCTAATCGGGACAGATTCGAGAAGGTAGATTTCAGACCCTTGATCAGTGCTTGTTGCGTGAGTACCGTATGACTTTACAAGGAATATCTAAACATATATCTGGTGACTTCTGTGAGGTATAAACATTGTGAATTTCTGGAAACTCAAACAAACTTCTTGTGTCTTTCTCAACATAAGCTGATTTTTAATTCCTTTTAGGGAGTGAGGGCACGTGTGGTGGACAAAGACATGTCACCAAAGGTACCTTTTCGGTGAATTACATTTTTTTGAAGATTTGAAATTCATTGGCTTAAACAATTTCATGTTTACAAACTAATTTTCTTCCTATTTATTTTAAAATCCAAATTCCTACTCTGGTTGTCAATTAAATATATGCAGTGGGATCCTCCGACCTTGGAAAAGGTGTCTCAAGATATGGTGGATCAGTACTTCTTACCTCTGAGTGAATTTGAACCTGATTTAGAGCTTCCCACAAAGTCCCGTGAAGCGTTTTTGTAGCTAACCTTTCTACCGAAGTGATTATAGCATTGGACAAACACCATTGATATATTTTGTAGAACAGAGATTTGTTAACAATATCATGGACATGGTAGCTATTGGATTACCACATGTAGATTGTACCAGAGCTCTGAATTGTGAAACAGCTTTACTCTTTGTTTGGCAAAGATGAATGTCTCCATCTTATTCTGGCCTGCATATAATAATTATTCACATGACATTCATAAAACAAATGAATTTATTGAAGATAGAATTTGGATAAAAATTTATGGCGTTGATTCAGGAATACCATCAGTACAGACGCATCTAATGCATTTTTTTTTTTTTTTTTTGCTT
This sequence comes from Cicer judaicum, assembly GCA_037974835.1. NCBI lineage: Eukaryota > Viridiplantae > Streptophyta > Magnoliopsida > Fabales > Fabaceae > Cicer > Cicer judaicum. The sequence goes on from JBBPBS010001102.1 coordinate 322,678, forward strand.
ATATATAATCCAAGCTGGTTATACCCTTATGACAGGACATCGTGTAGTCTCTTTATTGCCAATTTTTTTCATTCACAATTCTCGATTTTGAAACATCGATTAAGAGGAATTAAGTTACTTGCCATTTGGACCAACAATTGTTGGTAAGCCAATGATATTTTTGCTACAGATAAGTGTTTCTTTTATAAAAAAATCGAGTATCTTTCATGCATAATTGCGGAGACTATTCACTCGAGTTGTATGAGATCTCAATGGATGGTAAATTCTCTCAAGAGTTTAACCACTGTTGCATGTGTAAGTTGCATAGATTTATTTAATTAATGTGACAAGCAGCATGGATATGATTGCACATATATAATTGCGTTAATTTGACAAACAATGTAGGTGTACATTGTAAATTTGACATATTAACATGGTATAATAAACCATATGGTTTTCATAGATTTTTATGAATATTTAATACCATACCCCGACAAGTACGCATTTATCCCACATTTTCCTCAAACCATTCCTTTTACCCTTTTAAAAGAAATGGTATATTTTTTAATTCTAACTCAACTGATAAATGTAGATATTGTTAGATTAAATATCCTGAATTTAAATTCAAGACTCGCAATTGAGCAATAATTATGTAGTATTTACCATCTGTAAACTCAAATCAAAATTGCTATTATCCAACAAACTTATTTGTTTTTCTGGAATACATATAGATTTTTGGAGGTAGGAGGATTTTTAACTTAAAAAAAAAATGTTCAGGAACAAATCTGGACTTTTGGAGGATGGGGTTAATTTTAAGGGTAGGAGTAAGTTTTTTCATTTTTTCTTTAGTAGAACAAAAGTAATCTAAAATTGACATTAAAAATTGAAGTGGCCCTTTTATAGCGCAAAAAAAACATAGTTAACTATAATCATCTGAGCTAATGGACCACATATAATCATTTCTGTAGATGTTTTAATAAATCGCACTAAATAAGATAGAAAGTTGCTCACCCCCCTCGGTTTCCCTAATTTACTCCTTATAGAATTTTAGCTTCTGGTTTGGTAAATTTCTATGTGTAATCCGGTAACTTAAGTTATCAAATTTATCGGATCTGGTAGAAATCAATACATAATTTGTTAGCCTTCTTATCAAATAGTTCTTCTTCAACACGCAACCTCAAATCCTTCACCTATTTTCACGTTTTTGAAGTTCAAACACCACATTCTTCTATTCATTGGTATCATCAACTCTATTTTTCTTCATTACAAAGGTAATGTAGCTTTTAAAACACTCATCATTGTTATTTTGGTTTTTAATTTTTTTTTGAAGTTATGTATTCACCGGTACCAAATTCTAGAATCTGGTAGGTAAATTTTTTAAAACCTTCATAATATCAGAGTCAAGCGTCCAATAACTTATTTTTAACAAATGTAACACTACAAAATTCACACATCAGGTAGATATTAATGCAGTCCATAATAAGTTATTTTCTGCATAATTGAGTTTTAATTTGTGTTAAATGTTTGTTGTTAGTTATGGTTGAGCTTGAAGTTGAATCCAAACATTCGCCAACATCTGATTTGAAACTTAAGGCGGTAGTTGAACCAAAACCTGAGCCTGTAGCTGAAGAAATATCAGATCCCGTACATGACTTGAAATCAAAGGAAGCAAGTGATTTGAAATTAGATATTGCAGAGTCAATGGTTATTGACATTGATGTTGGGATAAATTTTTATTACTGATGATAAATATAGTTGCTGACATAATTTGATTGTTTGGGTTCGTTGTCAGGCAGCTAAGTTAGGATTTTCAGTGGTAATTACAAAATCTGATCATGATTATGATAGAAGAGAACATTTTTTTGTATTTTAGTGCAAAAGATGTGTTGTGTATTAAGGAACCAATAAGAAGTTGAAACGCGAAAACACATTATCTAGAAAATGTGAATGTTTGTTCATGTTGTATGGTTATTTCATGACAACTAAAGAATGAAACCTTAGTGTTGTGTTAGGATCACACAACCATGAGATGGATAAAAATTAAAAGGTCATCTCGTTGCTAGTCGTTTAAATGATGAAGAGAAGAAACTTGTTAGTGAGATGACAAGGAATATGTTTCCACTAAAAAATATTCTTATGACTTTGAAAGACAAAAGACATGAAAGTGTGACTACAACGAAGTATATTAATAATGCAAGTAAAAGATACAAGAAGATTATAAAGAGTCCGATATCAGAAATGCAATATTTTTTGAAATGTTTAGATGATCACAAATATAGATACAAATATAGAACCGACGGTTGATAAATCTGAAACTGAAATCCAATATATTTTTTGAACTCATCTTAAATCAGTTAAGTTGTTTTAAGTATTGCTCATAGATTCAAAAATTAGAGTGAAAAGAGGAAATAGCGTTTTGTCCTATCTGTTAGTAGTTACAGAATTGATGAATCTGGTAACTTTAAGTTACGGGATGCATAACTCCAGTAATTTACCAAATAGAATCCCGCAATCTAGTAAGGGGTAATTTGAATATTTTACGGGGTTTGACAAACTCAGGGGTATAAACAATTCTGAATTGAATAGTATGAATAAGCAAATGCTGGTGCCAAAAACAATGGCCGAGTGGCTAGTATTCTAACTCTTTCAAGTAAACTCCCAGAGGGTATCAGAATACACATATTGATATAATGTCTTATAAGTTATAAGGATTAAGGAAGTCCATCAAGCAAGCATAAATTTTTGTGAACAATATTGTAAGACAATGGTTTTTACTTTTTTCAATTCAAGTTTCTAGGTTGTCCCAACATATCATTATTTTTTGTTTCATTCAATTATCTTCATTTTTGTACCAACAAAGTTAGATCTAGTCAAAGAGATTAGTCTCCTACAAGTGACGAACCACAACTACAATGATTGTTAAAAAACATTCCACTATCAAATGTTAATTCTCGTGTGTTATTTTATTACTCTTATAAGAATGATAGATTGAGAATATGTTATACGAATTCATGTGAATTTAAAAAAAATAAAAATTCTTCTCCATTTTTTTAAAAAATTACGTGAAATTTATTAAAGTTGATATCTATAAGTTTAAGTTTTTAAAATTCAAAATTATTGTTTTATTTCTATTAAAATTTCATTCATACATATTTTAGAAGAAGTAAGTAGACACGCTACTTTAACTTGGCCTAAAAACCCAACTATATTTTTTTCTTCCGATCAATATGTAAATTTATCAATAATAATAATGTTCAGTCTCAACATCACTTTAGGTAAGTTTTATCCATCATCTTCTGTGAAGGGGTGCAAGGAGTAACATCATTTGTCCAATTTAGTTCATAAGATAACTAAAAGTAACTTTTGATTTATGAGAAATTTAAATCGAGATAATTTAATTATTACTTTCTTCATACTTTATTTGACTGAAAAAAAATATAGTGAAAAAAAATATTAAAAGAGAGAAAAAAAAAGTTTTTATTTATTATATAGTAATTTAATATAAGAGAAAATGAAAAGAAATGATGACTGCAAAGAAATGTGTTTTTATAAAATAATATAATTTTTTTAAGAAAAAAAAATTTAAAAGAACAAAAAAAAACATAATATTTAATTACAATCAATTAAAAATTATAAAATATAAAACGAAAAAATAAAAACGCCAAAGTAATAATAAAAGTGATTTTAATGTTCAACAATTTAGAAATTAATTTCTGGAGAGTTTTAAAAAAAGTTGAATGTATTTTAATTTATCATCCGCGTTCCAAACAAACCTTAACATGTTTCGATGGAATTTTAATAGAAAATAAACTACAAATAACAATAATCTTTTCGTTCAATAAAAAATAAATAGCGATAAAAGGTTATTGGATTAGTTATCTAGCTAGTTTAAAGTTTTTTAAATTTTACATTTATTTTTCTGACGTTTAAGTATAAATAATATAAAAGATTAAATTATTTCGATTTAATTTTTTGAGGAACTTAAAGTTATATTTATTTGTCTTAGAGACTAAATTGAGTATCACTGTTTTCGTAAAAATTAGTCTTTATTCTTTAAAAATTAGCTAAACGGGGACATTAATATAAAATACACTTATTATTTGTCTTTCTGTTCTAATTATTAATTTATTTTATTAATATGTAGAGTGCAGTAGAAATAATTTATTTATTATGTAAATAAATAGATAAAAAATAACTAGTGGTGTTTTATGGGATCCGGCGTACGATCGGTCCTATATAAATAATAACGATGCCTTGATGCCACACGTTGTTTTGTGGTGCTGTTAATAATATATCAAAGAGTAAACAATGTGAAGCAGTATAATAATAGTTTAATGTGTAAAGATTACAAAATCTATTACACTCAATTTGCCAAAGAAAGATGCATTCAATAATCAAATTAAGTAATAACATATTTAAGAATTAAATTGATTAACAAAAAACTTATTTATATATATTTTTATAATTTTAATAAATTGAAAAAATTGTTCTGATATCGTTTCATATATTTAAGTACTAAAATGATTTTTTGTATTTATTAAAATACATAGCAAACTAGTATTTTTGTGCTTCTTTGGAGTTGGTTATAAGTATATTATTTATAAGATGTGTAAATAGATTTTATTTTTTTAAAATTGTAAATCAACCACAAATAAATCTAACTATTCTCCTTCTCTCAGTCTTTAGTTTGGAATCTTTACACCATGCATTCCAATAGTACTATTGAAACAAATAAGAAATTATGAGTACTATATATATTGAAGCAGTAAGAAATTATGAGATTTTAGGTTGAATTGAAACAATTATATATTAAATAAAGTAATGAGATGTTAGTTCTTACAAAACAATTTTTACTTTATAGTTGTGTAAATCTCTAATTTAATCCGTCAAATGTCATGCTCTTCTCTCCTACTGGATACAAACTTGAGTGATTAAATTCAAAGTTTACTCTAATTAATTACAGCAATATCTTTGTTTTATTATTATTTAAACATGTGGGTCGTAATTAAAAAAAACATTTGAGAATGATGTTTACTGTTCAATAATATGGGAGTACAGTTCATATATGCAATGTGTATATGTATATTAAATCATGTTATTTGGATTCGTACACCATCGATCAATGAATGGTTGTCGGCAAATTATTTTAATTATTTGACTTTTATAAATAGATGATTGTGATTTGTTAATAATATAATTTTATTTATATTAATAATATATATAAAAATTATCTTTTTTATATAATCAAAGTTAAATTTTTGCAATTAATAAATTTTTTGGATCACAAAATAAAAGATTTAGCAAAAGGCATGATTAAATAAAGTAGCTAAATTAAAACAAGTCAATAAAACACGTTGTTTTTACAAATTAAAACAAGGTTTTAATTAGATGTAAATTGACCTTAAAATCTTAAGTATTAGTAACTTTTTTGAATTAAATCGATAAATATATACTAAATAATTTATAAAAGTTTATTTTTTCTATGAAATTTTATTTATTTATACATTGCAAAAGTTTTAAAAAAGTATAATATACATTATTATATATTATTTTGAGATTTATAATGTTACTTTGATTCCAAATCATACGAGATATTTAAAAAATAATAATACCAATAATGTAAACACACGTTTGA
>JBBPBS010001102.1:330325-354150 GCA_037974835.1 Cicer judaicum
CATTTAATAAAAAAAACTTTAGTTACTCACAGTTCATATTCTTTATTTTTTTTATCAATAAAATGTAGAATAAGAGGATGGTGTCTCAGTCCAATTCATATTCTTGATTTTTTGATAAAATATTATTGTCATTATTATAAGTAAAAATTATTATTTTCAATACACGTTTCATTTAATTTAAAACATTTACTGTTGATAAGTTAAATATTTAATATTAAAAATTAACAATTTATTAAATTTATTTTATTTTTTATATGAAATCCAAAAAATTAATTAAACTCAACTACATTTGTTAATACTTCTAAAAGTAGTTTTCTTTACTTATAATAGTGATTGGAGGGAGTATATATGTATTTTCACCTATATTAATTTAAGAGTATTTTGAGAAGACTTAATTGATGTTTCGATCCTTCAATTTTTACTAATTCTTAGAGTTGGTCCTCTTATTTTAAGACCCGACAATATCGGTCCCTTCTTCAAATATTTTAATTAAAAATTATGGTTTAACATATTTTTAGTGATGTGACATACAATTTTATTATGTAGAATCATTTAGATGAATTAATTATTTATATATTATTAATTTAATTACAAAAATGGATATTTTTTTAAGTTGAAATTAAAGTTTTTGAGTGTTTTATTGTAATTTTATGGATATTAATTGATCAATATATTTATATCATATGTCGCATTGTTTAAAATATGTCAGATCATAATTTTTTAATTGAAATACTTAAAAAAGAAACTAAAACAGTTGAATTTTAAAATAGAGAAATCAATTCAAATAATTGATAAAATTAAATGAAACAAATATGCAACTAAACGTTTTGAGAATGATATCATTAAATATAAATTTAGTAATATTTAAAAGTATCAAAGGTCAGCACAATTTTCTTATATATATGTTCCCCATCTCTTTCATTTATAACATATAAGCAACGTGTATTTGTAAGATAAAATGGAAGGTATAGACATAGAGTACTACATATCAATAATGACAATGGTGTTGATACAAATTATATATGCATGTATGAGTCTTGGCAGTAGAGTTGTTTTTTTGCAGGGTATGAGTCCAAGAGTATTTGTAGTTTACCGTCATGCTTTTGCAACTATCGTTCTTGCTCCCATTGCTTATTTTTCAGGGTACTTCAATTTCTACCCATAACTACAATTCTTTCTTAATTATTGTCATGTATATTAACTAATTAATTGATTGATTGTTTCTTTCTTTTTTAACAGGAGAAGCTCTGGTTCATATACCTTAAATTTAAGGAGTTTTTGCTTGATATTTTTTAACTCAGTAATTGGGTTTGTTTCCATTCTCTCTACTAATACATATAAATGCATATTTACAATCATGTAAACTACAAATTTCGTTTGAAGTAAGTTTTATAATTAGTCTTTAATATTTTGTCATAAGTAATATATACTTGTTGTAGTAATATCTATCGATAAAAACACTAGTTTATATATTAACTAAATATGTATTATTAACTTAATTGTAACTTTAGTCTCTTTATTTTTATTAATTTACGAAATTGATCAATCTATTTTTTTAAATTTGATAGTCTTGGTTACTCATTCTGATTTTTTAACTAAAAAATGACGTTGTGACATATTTTAAATAATGTAATATATGATACAATATTGTAAAATGATTAACACATATAAAATTGCACTAAAACTCTTTAAAAGTTTAACTTTAAATTTCTGAAATTTTTCATTTTTATAATTTAATTGATGACATATAATTAATTATGTATCATGAAATCGTATGCATAATCATTTAAAATATATCATATTATCATTTTTTAATTAAAAAATTAAAAAAAATCCAAATTATCGACTTTTAAAATATAAGATACAATTTCATAAATTAATAAAAATAGAGAAATCAAAACTATAATTAAGTTTATATTATTAATTTTATTTTATTTGATGTAGCTGGTAGAAGAAATAAAATATCTGATAAGATTGATTAATCTTTTCCCTCTTAATTTTATGTTGTTGCAGCATTACGTTGAGTCAGAATTTATATTTTGAGGGCATATACCTAACTTCAGCTTCAATTGCAAGTGCCATGTCCAATCTTATTCCAGCAGTCACATTTTTAATAACAGCTTTTATAGGGTAGTTACTAATATCTAAAGTCAACAAATTTTTGCAACTCAATCATTTATTTCATATTGAATTTGAATATATAATTAATTATATATTACAGAATGGAGAGAGTGGATATTAAAAGTATGAGAACTATAGCCAAAATAAGTGGGACAATGATATGTGTAAGTGGAGCAGTGTGTATAGCATTGTTGAAGGGTCCAAAGCTACTCAATTCAGAAAATCTTCCTTCAAAATCAATCACTGGCACAACTTCCGGAAGTGATGAGAATTGGCTGCTTGGATGTATGTTTCTTATTGGAAATAGTGTATTTTGGTCAATTTGGCTCATTTTGCAGGTATTTTGATATTATGTCAATAAGCATCACTTCAGAATTTTTTTTTTCCTTTTTAAATAGTGTAACCATGTGTTTTTATTTTTTATTTTTAACAAATGAAGAAATATTAAATTAATAAATAAAAATTTAATCAATAATATACATATATTAAATGAAAATAATAATAATTTAATGCAGTTGGTTAGATATGCTAAGAAAAAATAATGTGTTATTATATTTTAATAATTTCCTCTTATACACGTGAAAGAAAAAAACAATAGATTACATAAAAAAATATATCAAAATTTAATTAATTATGTCTAGCTAAATATCTCCAGTTCCGCATCTGTATACTAAATTCGTCAATAATGAATTGAGGTTGTTTTGGACCTTTTGGTCGATCCTCATTTTGATGACAACTTCAATTGGTTCAGATAGTTAGACGAATTCGATGATAGTCTAATTGTAGAATAGAGAGATATTTAAGTGGATATGGTTAATTAAAATTTATCTTTTTTTTTCTTCATATTTTATTGATTTTTGTTTGATTTTATTAATATAATTTAATTTTTTTAGTATTTTTTATTTATTAGGCATTAAAAATGGAAAAATAGGAGGTGATTATTAACAAAATAAGATGAAGTTATTAATTTATTTGCGATAGAATCAAAAGGAGTTATTAAAATTTGCAACAGATTCTTTTCTTTGACACACTGCATGCTCTAACTTTAATATATTTTGTTTGATTTTATTGATATAATTTAATTTTTTATATTTTATTTATTAATTTAATTTTGAACTTACAAAAAGTTTTTTTCTTCTCAAAATATAGTGTCAAACTACCCTCGTATGAATACTTATGTATAGCTTAGTTCTATAGCAAAATTAAAGTCAAATCAAATTAATATGAGCTATTTTTATAAATTATTTTAGAGAATTTTTGTAATTAATAAGGTGAAAATAGTTAACAAATATGTTATAAGTTGTTTTGTGGTAAGTTTTCTGACATTAGTGTTAATTAATAGATAAGGTAATTGAAACAAATTTGTTGTCAAAAAAATAAAAATAAAAGCATATTAAATAACTATTGAGTATTGGAATAACTTATTTATATTATTTAAGAAAAACAATCTTTGAAGGTATATTGTTTTTGTATATAACCTTACCACCCTTTAATTTATATCTTCCTCAGGTTCCAGTTTATGCAAGTCATCCTAATTACATATCACTATCAGCTTGGACATGTTTCATGTCAACGATACATTCATCAATAGTGACACTATTCTTGGAGCCAGACCTAAATGCATGGAAGATCAATTCTATATTTCAATTTAGTGTCACTTTATATTCAGTATGTGAATTTAATTTCCATGTATATATATAAAAAAATACATGAGCATGAGCAGTAGTAATGAATTAATAAATAAATATATTTTGCAGGGAATTATGGGATCTGCATTAGTATTATGTCTCCAAGCATGGTGCGTTACAAACAGAGGACCTCTCTTCTCTGCAATGTTTAGTCCACTCTTCACATTGATTGTTACTATTTTTGCTGCCGTGTTACTTCATGAGGAAATCTACATTGGAAGGTACTACTAATTAATATTTAACTACTTAATTATAATTAAATTATCAAATTAATTAAATGTGTGATTTTACTTTATGTGTGTCAGCTTGATAGGTGCAATTGGAGTTATCATTGGCTTGTATGTGGTCCTTTGGGGTAAAGCTCAAGATGTAGTTAGTGGAAAAGATAACATAGATCTAATTGTTAACGAATCTCATGGAAAATCACATTGTAAAAATGATTTACAAGAACATCTTTTGGCTTGAATTTACATTACACTATTAATATTAAATAAAAAGAATCTGTGTTAGTAGAAAAATACTAACAATACACTTTTTAATTCCATTTTTAATATTGTTTCTTAATTTGATGCGATAAACTCCAGAGAGAAGTCTCGCTGTCGCCCTGTGTCGTATTAAGTCACCATCTCCCATCGTTTACTACATTTTATATAAATAATTAAAACTACAAAAAGTACGTTAAGATTTTTTGAATTTTATATTGTTACAAATTGGACATAAACAGTTATAAATCCCACAAAGATTCACACGGGACTTCTCCATTCAACACCAATCATAACAATTTGTATTCATCACGAATCACGTCAGTTTATTTCAATGCACATACGCGCACATCATCTCAAATTTTATAAAAGAATATGTGCATTCTCGCCTACATTATTTAGGACTATAAAAATAATTATAAAATATAATGAAAATATTAAAACTTATTTATATTTATAATAATTTTTAAAATATATATATATATATATATATATATATATATATATATATATATATATGTTTCTCACTGTTTTAAGTTACGCATAAATAACATATTAGTATTTTTTCTTTAACAAATTAATTATTTATTTTTCTTTTAGTGTCACGTTTGTGTTTTATATTTGTAAATATTTACATCAATTATTCTAATTTTAAATTAATAAAATTAAAATTCAAAATTCTCCCAATTCAATAATCGTAAAAATATAATTTATCAATCAGATTATAGAAAAATAATAAAAAAAAAAAATTTAAGGGAGATACATTTTAACATTCTTGACATCAAACACAAAATTATCTCAATCTAATAAAATCATATAAAATTTATTATTTTTGTTGTTTTTACGATTAATTACAAAACTCGCGTTATCTTTTTAAAAATCTCAAACTAAAAAAAGATAGAAAATGGCATTAAAATTAAAAATATTTCAACATTATAATTTTTACAAAAATAATGAACTAACTTGATTATAAAAAAATTATAAAAAAAATAAAATTAAAGAATCAATACGATATTTTAGTGTAATTTAAAAGATTATACGATGTTTTCTACATTTTGTTTTATATTAAAAAGTTGAGAAAGTGAACATGTATATAATAAGCTTCTCCCTTCTCTTCATACTTAACATCAGCATCCTGTTTTTGGAAATTAAGCAAAAATGAGAGGTATAGAGATAGAGTACTACCTACCAATAATGGCTATGGTGTTGATAGAGTTTGCATATGCAGGTGTGAGTGTTGGCACACGAATTGCTCTTTTGCAGGGTATGAGTCCAAGAGTATTTATAGTCTACCGTCATGCTTTTGCAACTATTCTTCTTTCTCCCATTGCTTATTTTTCGGGGTATATATATATTTTGTTATACTATTTCTTCATTATTACTCTATCCTACCCTCTCATGTCAACTGTATTAATTCATTCATTAGTTGTTTATTTCTTTTTTTACAGGAGATCAAACTCTGCCTCGTGTTCCTTAAATTTAAAGAGTTCTTGCTTGATATTCATCACCTCACTAATTGGGTTTGTTTCTGCTATTAATAATTTGAAATTGAATAACTCTAAAACCACGTAGAATTGTTATCTAAGAATTTAGAACTATTTTAATTATAGAATATATTTAGAGGTGTGCATTAATTATGAAATTTTAGAAAATTTGTCTAAAATTATCAATGTGTACATATAAATACTTTCTTGTATTTGATATTAAACATTACGTGAATTATGAATTTTATCTTATAAAATTTATCTAAAATTTGAATATGAGAGTTGAGAGATGACTACTTGTGACTATACTATTTTTCTAAAAAAATATTATCAAATGTATCTTAATTTTAAATTTGACACCGCAATCTCAACTAATCCATTTTTTTTTAGTTGATGTAACATCCTACTTCTTACGGTATATTTAACAATTTTTAGTTATAATTTGTGAATTTTCACTCACTAAAAAAAATGAGTGGAAGTAAGTTAACAATTCTCGGTGTATTTCACAAATACGTAATTATGGTTTGCAAACTTAGACAAGTTAAATAAATATAAGTTTTACGATATAATCAAAAGCAGAGTTTATATCAATATTATGAACCTTTTTATTAATAATTTTTTTTTAATTTATCTACTTATGTATTACTATAATATCTACTAAAATTGACTAAACTATGTTAACTTTTCAATATACTTGGAGTAAGTAAATAAACTCATCTCTTTCTTTCTCAATGTATATATATATGGGCCACCATTTATACATAGGTATTTGTATTTTTTAGATAAGCATCAAGGGTTATTTTGCATTGGTTATCTCATTAACCACATAAATTACTACATAAACTACTCAAATGCAAGTTATTAATTACTTATTCAAATTATTATAAATGAAGTAGTATCATATCTCATATAATTGATTAAGAGTATTTCATTAGCCACAACGAATTGAATTAACCAATTTTTTTTAGGTTGTTAGCCAGTTAACATGAACAATACACATAATAATCGACAACCGTCCACTAAGCATTTAGCAAACATGAATAGTCAATACGGTGTCCCGTATATATGTGTTTAAATAACATTTATGTTAACTTTATTGGATGATGAAGTAGAGAAAAAGTTTAGTTTAGAGATACAATGGTTTGTTTAATCCAAATTAAATATGCTGTTATGTGGCAACATTACGTTGAATCGAAATTTAAATTTGGAGGGTCTATATCTAGCTTCATCTTCAGTTGCAAGTGCCATGTCCAATGTTGTTCCAGCACTCACATTTGTAATAGCAGCCTTTGCAGGGTACTTTATTACTAACTAATTAATGTCTAAAGTCAACATGTTTTTGTTGCTCAATCATTTATTTCAACTTCAATTTGATTAATTATATATTACAGAATGGAGAGAGTGAATATTAAAAGTATGAGAACTATAGCCAAAATAATTGGGACAATAATATGTGTAAGTGGAGCAGTGTGTATAGCATTGTTGAAGGGTCCAAAGCTACTCAATTTACAAAATCTTCCTTCAAAATCAATCATAGGCACAACAACCTCTGGAAGTGATGATCATTGGTTGCTTGGATGTTTGTGTCTTATTGGAAATTGTGTTGCTTGGGCAATGTGGCTCATTTTGCAGGTATTTAACTTACTTTATGGCAATAATTATTAGACATAAAACCTTAACACCCTTTAATTTGTATCTTCCTATCAGGTTCCAGCTTATGCAAGCCATCCTAATTATTTATCATTTACAGCTTGGATGTGTTTCATGTCAACATTACAATCATCATCAGTGACACTATTCTTGGAGTCAGACCTAAATGCATGGAAGATTAATTCTCTTATTCAATTTGGTTGCATATTATATTCGGTATGTGGATGATTTTTCATCATGATACAACAATGCTTGTATATATAAATGAAAATACATGACTTGTGGGCTAAGTAATTACAATAAATGCATTTTGCAGGGAACAATAGGATCTGCATTAGCATTCTCTCTGCAAGCATGGTGCATTTCAAAGAGAGGGCCTCTCTTCTGTGCTATGTTTAATCCTCTTTTCACATTCATTGTCACTCTATTGGCTGCTTTGTTGCTTCATGAGGAAATATACATTGGAAGGTAGTAATATTTATGTACTTCAAATGAGAACGACTTGAAATATAGGTGATTTTAACCAATATTAATCTAATTAATTAAATGATGATTCTGCTTCATGTGTGTTAGCTTGATAGGTGCAATTGGAGTGATCGTTGGGTTGTATACTGTGCTTTGGGGTAAAGCTGAAGATGTAGTTGGTGTAAAAGATAAGCTAGATCCAAAATCAATGGTTAATAAGACAGAGGAAGTAAGATTGTCTATAAATGAATCTCGTGGAAAAACACATTGTAAAAATGATTTAGAAAAGCATCTTTTAGCTCCATGAATCTAAATTACACTATTAATATTGAATGAAAGGAATTTGTGTTAAAAGTTAATGAATTTCACAATAGCTTTTTATTTTATTTATTTTTGTTTTCCTTGATACAACATTAGAGAATAATAGATGAAGTTACTTTTTACCCTTTTTATATACTCTTTATGTATGTATATAAGTCCTTAATTATAAGAGAAATAAAAAAATGAAATTAAGCTCAAATATCATTCCACTGTTGTGTGTAGAACAATTATTTTTGTTGGATTATGTTGGCCGTGTGATAACATCTTTAACGGTGGGACACTACAAAAGATTTTGAATCTACAAAATTATTTACATTTCTTTAAAAATAAAAGAAATAAATAAAAACTCTACTTCATGATTGTGAACTTATGATTATTCTTCTCATATTGTGAGTGATTTCTTCAAATAATATTGAAGTTAAGTTGGAAAAATGGTTTAATTGAATATTTATCAGACTAGTGTGTTATATAAACTGATTTGGAGTGGGCTAGATTGACAACAATAGTTGTCTAAGCATGACTAAGGATAGTGACAATTCAAATAGTGATGTATATGCACACTCTTGACGATCAAGTTAGTTTTTAGCAAGTTAGTTTGTATATGCACACTCTATCAAAGTTGACGAGTTGGATCCATTATGATTCTAGAGTTTTTTAATAGTTGTCATCATGTGATTCAAGTTCAAATAATCAATTCATAATCACCATCGTGTGGTGGTATAGATGGATTCAACATTTGTTATTGTAGGGACGCAAAATCATATACTATAGACTTTTATATAAAAAAATGTATAAGTATGAACAGTAAAATATGTTGACACCATTAAATAAAAAAGTCTGAGATTATACTTATATACTCAAAAATTAAAAATATTTTAAAATTCTTTATATTTTTAATTTTTTTGACGCTATCTAAATTATATTATTCTATATATATGATAAAAAAAAATACTTAATAATTTATTTCTCACAACTAATATGCATTTAATTCTTAACAAATAAAATTATTCAACTATTTTTAATAGTGACAATATTTAATTTTAAGTAGAAAAAAAGATAATTATTGAATGGCTAACGCCAAAGTAAATTCTTTAATGGGACATATGCCCTCGATATGTTAAGTTGGTCTCTATGTGGTGTGGTGAAAAGATATCCTTAACATAAACATTTGTTTAAACTATTTATAAATGACTTATCAACACCAAATAAAAATCACATAAGTAAATCAACTCACATAAGTAAACTATTTATAAATGACTTACAAATTTGTTTATATAACTAATTTTCATTGTAAGTTGGATAAATTACATACAATTTTTAAAAGTAACGCAAAAAACCTTAAAAAAATCAACATTATAATTAAAAAAATATAGGGGAATAAAATTTTAAATAATATTATATGTAGGGATCTTGTGAAAAAAAATATATGTAGGGACCAAATTGACAATTTGAAAGTTACGATGAAAACTGAAAGACACGAAACGACGTAGTCTCAGATCGAGCAATAATTTTCCTTGTCCTTACCGCATCGTTAAGAAACGAAGAAAAGAAACATCAATTCAATTCCATCATTGCTTGGTGCTTCTTCCTCTTATTCTCAATTCAAATCCATTTCTTCAAATTCGAATCAATTTGATTCTCATCACAATCTACAAGGTATAAACAATGTAATGTAACTGTACTTCCAATTTTCTCTTTTTTTTTATTCTTTTTTATTTTTCTGCCGAATTATATCGCAGTTTGATTTAATCAACATGAACTTCATTTCTCATGTTTGGCAGAAACTAGTTTCGATGGTTCAAACTCCGAATCCGCATCCTGATGAATCAACCACGCCTTTAATTGTGAGTCACATATTTTCCGAATTTGGAATATAAGCAAATTATTTAAAGTCGAAACTTTTGTTAGCCAGGATTTCTTGTTAATCCAAGATATTGTAGCATATTTAATTTAAATGAGCAAATTTTGGTTTAACATATGCATTTATATTTTATAAAGAAATTATTTTGGTATGTAGCAAACCTTTAAGACATGGAGACAATTAAAACAAAATAGTGTTCAGGATGAACCAAATATTAAGTATGAATTTTTCGTAGTTGTGTAATATTTGTAGATCTTATTAATGGTGGTTTTGGTTCAAATATTTATTGGTATTTCGCTACTGCATTTAGTTTTACTTATTTTTAGTATTTCCACCTTCTTTCATGGTTGTGCTGATTGAAACTAATTTTAACAGTTTTTCATAAAAAATAATTAAGCTTCTCTTCTACAGGAACAGGCACAACCACAGGAAAATGGTTTGACAAATGATGGGCTGATTCCTAATATATTTTCATCTGTGCCGGCTCTCAGTGAAGCTGCTTCTTATCTCTCACAAACAACATCATTCTTAGCTGGTTGTTTCTCTGACTACTCAGGCAAGCTTCTTTGTGGTTTCCCTAGTTCCTCTGAGGGTTATTTTGAGTAATCTCCTTACATAAGTTTAAAGAACTTTGCAGCCAGTCCCTATAACTTTCCATAAACATGAAGGAACCTCTGAAGCTGAATTATTATGTGGCCTGTAAAATTAGTTATGTGGTTTATCTGCAAGAAAAATTGCATGGGGTACTTTGCACATCTACCTTTAGGTTCAATAGAAATTATGCATTTAAGTTGTGTCACTTCAAATGTTGTATTTTACATTGGAATTGAAGTTGAAGATTGTAGAACATAATAAGATTGCTTTGGTATTATGGTCACCTTTCAGGCAAAAGAAAATTTATTTTAATGGACAAGCAAAGGCTGCAAAGCCACGAAGAATGGAATTATTGTTTTAGAACTTTCTTGTGCTCTAGTTAAATCTTACAGAAACTTAGCTCTAGCAAAATCCATGTGAAATATTTGATTGTGGTTTTCACTTTAGATTTATTGTAGTTCTAATGGGGTTCTGGAAATCCGCTATTCGTTTTGTTTTCAAGTATTCAAAACAGCTGTAGTCTGTGGGCATAAATTAGTGACTTCTCTATTCATGAAATTTCTATATGCATTATTTTAAATTTGTTGAGTCCAAATGCCTCTCATGTATTGACTTCATGCTTTTTCCTTACACAATTCTCTGATGCATCAGGTTTCCTCGTGTTTTCTTATTCAACTTTTGTTAAAACTTATGTAATTGATTTATAATTACTTTGTTTCACATATTTTTTTAATTATATTAATTGTATAAATTACAAGGCCTTTGATGTTAGCACTTTTAGACATTAAAAATTTTGTTTGTTTTTTTTCAGTAGAAAATTCTCCAAGATACTCTGGTGTTTCTGATATTCGTGCACAAGAACTCGTGGCTTTTTCTTCCAAAGAAACTGAGCCATCTTCATCTACGGAAATTGATCCTATTTCTTCAAACAGAAACAATTTAACAAGTGTTGAATCATCTACCACTTCAACTTCTGTACCTCTGCGTATGCATGAAGAAATCACAAGGATTACTATTGGAGATCCTTTACAAAATAGCAGTGCACTTGTTGAATCAAATAATACAGGACAAAGTGGCATTTCCATTTTCCAAGGGTATTTCTTTGTCATCCCAATCTGAATTTGATTTTTCTGAAAAGTCCTTAAAAATTTCTTCTTCCAAATTATGAAACTAAGCTGTTATATTATGACATTGTCGGATATTACAATATATTTTTTTACTCTCCAATTTGTATCTTTGTGAAATTTCCAATGAAATTAGAGTTTAACAGGCATACACGGTTAGTGCAAATCTATTTTACACTGATATTCGATGAGAGCTCTCCATTTCTCCAAGCCGTATCGTCAATTTTAAAATGCAGTTACAAAAGAGGGATAATGTGGAAAATAGTGAATTTTCATTGGATGTCGGTGTAAAACCATGCATATATCCTTCAAATCCATGAAATAATTCTGTCACAAATTCACAATATATTAGGCTAAAAGTATATGAAGGTGGTTGTGTACAGTTTCTTTCCCTTCCCCACCCCCGTTTTTAAGTCAGTTTGATTTTCAATTTTTATTTTTTTGGCTTGAAGTATGAATGAAGAAGGTTTAGCAAAAAACTGTGAAAAGAAAAGGTAACAAAGGCTACATCAAACGTTGCTAACATTTTGTAGAAAGTGATGTAATAATACTTTCTTATTGTTATTGCAACAGTCATGGACTATATTTATAGATAAAGCAATTACACGAGTAGCTCTCACTTTAATTAGGACTAATAGTAACAAAATAAAATAAAACCACATAGAATCAAATCAAAACTTTCCCGATTCTTGTACAGCCCGTCAAGTTGGTGCATGGATATTTGTCATTGTCCAACTTATGTATTAATCACATGAAATTGGATCTTACCAAGCTCTTTGTGAAGATATCAACAATTTGTTGATTAAAAGTTACAAAAGGTAGGCATATATTCCCAACATCATTTTGCTCCTTGATGAAGTGGCGGTCACAATATGCCTAGTTATGTCGTGTTGAACAAATGTGAGCAATACTTATTACAGACTTGATGTCACAGAACAATTTTAATGGCAAATCAGCTATCATTTTTAGGACTTCCAATACTCTATGAATCCACTTAAGTTCATTGATTTCCTTGAGACATTTCTCTTAATTCAGCTTTTGCACTACTCCGAGTGTTCTCTTAAACTGCCTCCAAGTGTTCATCATAGGGAGAATGCATAAATTGACTTACAACTCTCCTAGAGCAATATCAGACGTGGTGTGAGCTAGATAAATAAGTTTTTCATCTAACCTCTGGTATCTCCAAATACCAACAGGAACTTAACCTCATGAACATTTGTTTTTAAGAACCATTATCTTAGTAGTCCCACTTTTAACAGTTTTGAAATTTATCTTCTACATTAATAATTGGTTCATTTTTCAAGATGATAAACATAGCAATATGCTCTGTATCTTCTCTGCATTAGGGCCACTTCTTTGATATTTGATCTTGGTGTATTTGATATGGAATCGTTCTCAATTTATATGATATTGATATATCATTTTTTCCCTTTCTAAATATTATTAAATGTATCCTAGGTTAAAAACTGTACCCAAATGATTGAAGATGTGAAATTGAAGCTCGGCTATATTATCAACTTACTTCTTAGGCCACCAATCCATGAGATTAAACTCTACTATTACTCTGTTCTACTTGTCGTATAAATTCATGATGTTGCATTCTCCATTTAAGCTACGATTCTGTTTTTCTAGGACAACCATACTCCAATTTTTTAAAGCTCTTTTGACTACTGACGTGGGGATGATAAACTTCTTTTTATAACTTCAGTCTGATTGACCGTGCTCGAAGAACTGTTCGTGGATCTGCAGATGATATAGGGTGGCTTCAACATGCTCAAGGAATGCCCCCAGTTGAAGATGGAACAGAGAGGTTCTTGGAAATTCTTGACAGCATCAAGTACGTACTGTATCGACTTTATTTTTCTCGAATCTTCTTGTTAGTGTTTTTTATTAACTCAGTTTTTCTTACTGTCAGGCACGGTGTTCACAGGTTACCAAATTCAATGGTTTATTTGTTAATTCCAGGTAAAGTGACGGATTGTGCTCATGGTAAAGGAATGACCATGATTCGCACACACACAGCATAGCCCTGAAATCCAGTGATGAACATCATGAGATATTTTGAGTTCACTTCATTTACACTGCAAATAGTAAAATTGCATGGTCAATATTTTTTATGTGCTATTAACGGTTGTGCTTCTTAAATTTGCAGGTCTTTTCAGTAACCATGGTCCACTTTACTTTGTGAGTACGAAAACCAGTTTTTCAAAAATGGGTTTGACCTGTCATATTGCAAAGATTCATAGTGAGGTATATTATAGTAGTAGTTCTTATGGAAAATGCTAACACTAATTTTTATTTAAATTGTATTGGTGTTCCTTTTCTTACATTATCTTACTGAATTTCAAGCTAATTAATTAGGCTTCAGTTGAAAAAAATGCCAGAGAGCTAAAAGAGTATATTGAGGAAATTTATTGGGGTTCAAAGAAACGTGTTTTGCTTCTTGGACATAGCAAGGGAGGAGTAGATGCAGCAGCTGCCTTATCATTGTACTGGTCTGATTTGAAAGATAAAGTTGCTGGATTGGTATTAGCACAAAGTCCCTATGGTGGTACTCCTATAGCTTCAGATCTTCTGCGAGAAGGACAACTTGGTGATTATGTGAATTTACGGAAAGTCACTGAGATTCTTATCTGTAAAGTAATTAAGGTATGTTGAATTATTGTGTTATTGCCTATTCGATACTTGTTTGCACTTAAAATGTGTATGTTGTCTTTGCCATCTTTTTCTTATCTAGCATTTCCTTCTTATTTTATGTAGGAACTCTTAAATTATGTTTTGCTAGATTTTGTAACGTATCTATTTATTTTCATGTAAGCTACATAATTATGTGATATTTTCTTAGTCGTGGTCAGTATCTTTTAGTTATGTGAATGTCTGACATTATATAACTTATCATCTCTTGCTACCATTTATCATTTATTAATACAAGGGCGACATGCGGGCCTTAGAAGACTTGACATATGAAAGGCGGAAAGAGTTTTTAGAGAAGCATCATCTGCCAGAAGAAGTCCCTATTGTTTCCTTTCGCACTGAAGCTAGCGTTTCGCCTTCTGTTTTAGCCACATTATCTCATGTTGCTCACGCTGAACTACCGCTGGTTGCTTCAGCTGGTGAAAGTACGAAGCTCCCTGTGGTGATGCCCTTAGGTGCGGCTATGGCTGCTTCTGCACAGTTACTGCAGGTGAGGTATGGTGAGAAGAGTGACGGGCTAGTGACTTGCCGAGATGCAGAAGTTCCTGGATCTGTTGTGGTGCGACCTAAACGAAAATTAGACCACGCATGGATGGTGTATTCATCAATAAATGATGACCTTTCTGAAGGAGATGCGTCACAGGTTTGTGAAGCTCTCTTAACTCTACTTGTGGAAGTTGGGCAGAAAAAGAGGCACGAGCTTGCAATGAAAGATGAATGAAAACCATACAAGTTTTTTCTTCTACCTGTTCATATTTATCTCCAAAACTCTATATTCAATTTATTTTTTATAGACTAGCGGATAAAAAAGTTGAATTAGGACAGGATAAGAATTCACGTTCTCATAGATATAGCAAATCTTGTAGAGTGGACAAGGATTATTTTTAATTTGATGATAGTATAATTTTAGATGCAAAAGTATTGAGTCAAACAATCCAAAGGAAACAGAAAACACATGCTCCTATTTTGCATTTTATTCTTGATTACCTCTGAAATTGATGGCAATTGAATCAGGCAACGAGAAATGTCAATCATAACATCATATTCATAGTATGGAATCTCACCCAAACTAGAATTGAGCTTATTGATTTGAAAGGAAATGTTTCACCTCCTCTTTATGAAACTAAGCTAATAACTGGTCAATAAACTGAACTAACAAACTAACTTCGTTTATTTGACAAACTAACTTCTAATCACAAAAAACAATTTAAAAGCTGAATGTTATCGGTTAAAACAGTAACAATGGGTCAACAGAGATCAGTTTAGAAACTCTAACAGGTCTTTGCCCTTTGGGACACAAATACAGATTATGGAAGCTTCTTCTCCCACCTCCCATGTTCTTAAAACTTCCCAATTAATACATCCAAATTAACCAATCTGGAGGTTTCTTTTTCTTTTCAAAATACACATTCGGATTGGCTAACCCGAAGGACATTGGAGGGTGTGAAAAGAAGCTTACACACATTATTCACCCAACATTTTAAGACTACATAGTAAAAAAGGCTTTAAGTTATAAGCTTTGAGTTCAAAATAAAAATTGTTTTTAGAATGTGGCAATTGACATTATTATAATGAATTAAAGAGAAAACTTGCATCAAAAGCATAAAACAATTCATCATTTTAAATAAAAGCATCAGATGCATTTCTTTACAACGTGAAAGAAAAATGAAACTGAATCTTGTCCTCCTTTTCCAATCCAAAGTTCTTGTTCAAAGAGTACCCTTTGTCCTTTATATTTATGATAATAATAATTATAAGACTTGTAAATTCATTAAAGCCTTAGACTCCCTATTATTTGATTCTGTAGTGGAATCTTAGTTTTTTAAGATCTCAAATTATTGTAATTGTAATCTTTCATGGGCATGGTGCTACTGCATGTGTTAATTACTCTCTGTCCGTCTAGGAGTATTGTATTATTGATTAACTGTTATACAAATCTTGGGCTACACTTATATTAAGCGTCGTTATTTTAATTTTTATTTACACTGCATAAATAGTGTGGATCGAGTGGTTCGCTAACTAGTAATTTAACACATTTTTAATAGATTCTAATATTATCTTATAATTTAAATTCATTTATCTACTACATGACTACTACAATTGAAGTTATGTTATATTTTGAAGTTTAACCTTTAGGAGAAAATATTAATGTATTTTCCTCATGTTAATATTCTTATTTATTGTTTGTTAGTAGAAAGATATGTAAAATAACATAAATGATAATTTGATTAAAAAAAAGTTTATTGATATAATTAAAAATTTGAAGAAAAAAAAGCATAAATTTTGAAAAATAAAAGTCATAAAATGGAAATAAAAAAATAAAAAAGAAAACTTCTCAAAAAATAATATATTTACTTAACGTAGTATATTCTTTTTGTTTTCGATACTTTATTCTCATATTGAAAGTGGGTGTAGGTGAGGTTTATTAGCATAGTTGTTTGTGTATTCATAATTTATGTGATGAAAAGTTTTTTTGGACAAATTATGTGATGAAAAGTTGAAAACTATAATCATTGTAGTTACTATAAAATGCATTGGCGCATGACAAGTGGTGTTCAATATATAAATTTATTTTTTGAAAAGGTATATATACACATAATGTAATGTCAAAAGAGATATATTACTTCACAGTGAGGTCTGCTTCTCTCACTATTTTCTCATAGTGAGTGTGAAGTCATTTTGCACTTACTATTTTGTTGCTTTAAATAATCCTAATATAAAAACAGTATGTTTTGGGTCAGCTAATTTATACTATCTTCATATATTTTTTCTTTAGTTAGATGATACTGTCGCCTTCTTTGGGTACCTACATGTGTGTCTATAAAGACTAAAAAAACATATTTTCTTATGATTGATCAGGATGCAAAAAGTGGTGCTTAATTCATTAGATGCAAAATAATTAGTTGATCTCGATCCTTCTGGGTATTAATACTCCCACAACATATTTGATTATATTATTTTATAAGCTAATCGGTAAAGGCATGATTACTACATCATACATTTAATCTTACATGTATACCTTTCCAACCAAAACCATTTTTTTATTTTATTTTGAAAAAAGAGGGGGCTGCTTCTCATGTGTAGCTTTATTGGAAAAAGAATATGTTGAATGCATATCCCTTTATCAAAGGGGATCGAAATTATGTGACACGTTTTCTTACAATTAATCTAGTTTCACCTCTTATATTAGTATATTTTAAATAATATTTAAAACTACAACAAAATTTAATAGCAATTATAATATAGAGAACTATGTCCGGTATTGAGATTAAAAGTAAAATCTTCATAGAAAAAATTAAAATAGAGATATTTTTAATATAAAGAATAATATTTTAAAGTAATTTTATTTAAATTTTATATTATTCTTTTTTAGATGAAAAATATTTTTAATTTAATATGTTAATGATTGTAATTTTTTTTTTATAAATTGTGAGGTCTTTTACTTGTTGTATCACTTAAATATGTTATTTTTTTAAGTCTAAATAAACATGAAAAAGTAATTATTTGTTTGAGGCATAAAACTCTTGTTTTACTAGCTTGGGCATTGGACTGCCGCGGGAGGGAATATAAGGCTAGAAGTGAAAGAGTTAACAAGTAGAAATAGAGTCATAAGTTCAATCTCCTTCTTCAACAAAATATTAATAATATTAACTATATTTTAAGTATTAACATTCTTGTTGAAAAAAATAACAATAATAAAATATGTTAAATATAGACCATAATAGGATTCTAATGAGTCTGTTTATTTTGATTTTTTAGAAGAAAATAAATTTAAATCCATCAAAACTAATTAGTTTGATTTAGTTTTAATAATTTTTACTCACGAAATTAGAATCAGACTAAACCAATAAAAAACGAGATGGTTTAGTTTGGTTCAATTGAATTAATATTAAAAAATCTAAAATAAATTAACTTTTATTCAAATATTATAGATTTTTTATACAGTTAAAATAAATATATAAATTATAATAAAATATATAATATATAATTATATAAAACTATATGAATATAACATATTTTTTTAAGATAAATATACTAGTATATTGTGAAATAAAAGTTATAATAGTAAAATATAATGATTTAGTTTGAATTTCAAGTAATCGATTTTAAATTATGTAAAATGGATACTCAAACCTATACTGAGTTTGATTGGTTTTGTTCGGTTTACACTTAAATAAGAAGAGAGAAAAAAATTAACCAATTTATTTAATTTGATTTAAATTTTTTAATTTATCAAATCATTAATTTAATTCTTGTACATCTAATTACATATATTAAACATTTATGAATATATAGTTTAACATTTCTTTACACTAGTTACAACTTACAAGAGTATTTATTATAGGATGTCAATTCTATCACAGTTGAATTCTAAATTCTGTATAAAAAAATTACTACAATATTAATCAATGATTAGGATAAATCTAAGTGTGAAGATTAGAATGATGAGAGGATTGATACATATTGCTGCGCCGCGGTATATGAATGACTGAACATTTGTTATATACTTGGAGTCATGCTTACGCAATGCTTTAATATTTCAATTATTGGACTTAGAAAAAATAACTAATCGTTATTTAAACGTGCTTTTTTTATTCTGAAAGAAAAAAAAGTTCAAGGGGCAGGGAGAATTTTTTTGGTGCTGTAAGGCGCATGCAGGGATATTGTTATGCTTTTATAAATTATTTTTAAAAAACAAAGTTTTAATAAAAGTCTATTTTTAATACTTTCTTACACTTTCATTACTATGACAAGAAATAAATGTTTATTGCTATATATCAACGTCATATTCAATGTTCTATTGACTTGTTATCTAAAAATATTACCTAACACCAAACTTTTTTTAAAAACCTATTTAAAATCTTTTGTACATCCATTTTGATAAAAATAATTTACTTATTTTTTCTTTTTTTTTTTTTATTTATAATTTCATCTACATACTTTGAAACTTTTATTAATTCATAACCTCTTGAATGGAATGGTGAATTCACATATAGTTTATAAAGTTCTATTTTGCTATTACTTATTTTTGGGCATGATGGACTTTCATATTGATAAGAGTAAGATTACATAGCTTTATAGCTGTTGTCTTTGATTGATCGACAATTAAGATTTAGACATTAGAATGGTTTTGTCTAAATCTTTCATCAACACACTCTTTGTGTATTGACATTTACACGCATATCTCTAGTTATTTATCTCTCAAATATCTAATTGTAATGTTATGTGTGTCTTTTCAGTATGAAGCACATCTTTATAAATTGGTTGGCCTATTTTTTTCTTCTTTGATTATTATTGCATTACCTACCACAATTTATCACGGTTTATGTTCATCTATCGTAGTGGAAATATCTTCCTTTTTTTAATCAATTATAAATTTTTCAGAAGTGATAATTTTTTTATAGAAAAAGTGATTACTTTACAACAACATCAAAAACTATAACACACACCCATAATACCTCTAATATGATGACACATTTTAACCAAAAAGTAAAAAAAAAGATATGGTTATTATTCTATATAATCCACTTTTAAGGATGGTGTTTAAGTCAACTCAATGAGAATAAGAAAGCATATTGGAAAGAATCAAAGAGAAGTTGATTGTTTACCTTCCAAACTTAATAACTTTTTAATTGAAATCAAATCTGGTAAATAACCTTTAATTTTAACTTAAAATGATTACTTTAGCATGTAAAACAAAATGTGAACCTTTATTTACATACAAAAATGTAAAGCATTCCTCAACTCATATTAATTCTCTGTTTACATACATTCTGCAGAATGCATTTTTACTGTAAATAAAAAGACAAACTTTGAATCTTAATTTTATTTGAAGTTGAAACAAAGAAACTCCTAATTACAGTTATCCCAAAAAGAAGGTTCCTGATCAAGCCTAAATCCACTATCAACAACTGCACATAAATTCCAACAAGAGTAAGAAGAACAAAGTCCATTGTTTCCATCAGGAAAAAGATCTGGTAAATCAAACAATGTAGAATCATCATTAGTTGAATTTGATGAAGCATGTTCTTGACAATCAAATGAAGTATTGTTTGCTGCTTCTGCAGCTGCAAATTGAATGTCTTTTGGAGAAGTGCTTATTGGCTTTGGAAGTTGTTTTTCCAATTGAGGGAAATTAAGGTATGCTGAATTACCTTTTATAGCTAAAGCAGCAACATCATGTGCTCTTGCTGCCATTTCAGCTGTAGGGTATGTTCCAAGCCATATTCTTGATTTTTTTCTTGGCTCTCTAATCTCACACACCCATTTTCCCCAATTCCTCATTCTTACTCCTCTATATGTTGGATGTTTCATATTTTCATCACTTTCACTTCTCTGCCTTTTCTTGCATTCTTTTCCATTTTTTATCATCTTTTTTGATCTTGTTGATTCATTTGGAGAGGCTTTACTGTATTCTTTTGTGCATGTATCTGAATTTGAAGTTGATGTTGTTGTTGTAGTTGATGTTGTTGTTGTTGTTGAGGAAGAGGAGAATGAGAGTGTGCTTGAACTGTTGCAATCAGCAGCATCACTTTCTATATTCATATGTTTTTCCATTGTAGAGAAGAGTTTGATAATAATTAGTTTTAGGAGTACAAAATGAGTGTGAACTCTGTTTAATAATAAATAGACTTGGCTTATGCTTCTCTCAATAAATAAATTAGATTTTTTTATGCAAAAGAGGAAAGAAAAAGTAAAGAATAAAAGTACTAAAGAAAAAATAAAGAAAAAACAAGAATATTAAAAAAAAAATTAAAAAAAGGAGGCATGGGTTGCACAAGGCACATAATTGCTAATTTGTTTTCCATGTGCAAATTGATTTAACTCTATATACTATTATTACTTGCCTTTAATATATTTGACTAAGGTTTAATAGCATAAATTTGACTTTGTAATTTCAATTGATTTAGTTTAAATTCTCTTAGAGATAATTGTAAATTATTTATCGATATCATTTTAATTAACGATAATTTTTCTTATTCTAATTAAAAAAAAATGCTTGCCTCTAAGTCTATTCTAGTGTTTATATTCTATATGTGTTCATAATTTTTCATTCTCTTCTATATTTTTACATGTGTTTGTACAGTGTATTCTCCTTTAAAAAAACAACTACTACTCTTTCCATTCTTGTGTTATGTAATTGGTAGGCCCTTAAATTTTAGTTTGTCAAAGATGATTTCTAGATGAATGCTTCATATCATGATACTTGTAATTAATTTGTCTATGATTCTAACTATTGAATATTGAATTGTGGCTGGCCAGCTATGCCTTCATATAAAACAAAGACCTTGTAAATTCTTTAACTTTATATCTTAACCTTATACATAACTTGGTCTTTATTTTCTCTTGGTGACGTATAGATATTTATATAAAATAATTATATATTAACTTAACATATAGTATCAATGCTTCTAAAAATCAACAACTTGTTAATATCTCCTCTTCAACTTGACCCATATGTCTTGCTTAAGCTGATCTGTCCTTCAGCTATAGAGATTAATGTTCCAATTCAATAATTGTTAATACATAAAAAATGTATGAATTAAATTTTTCTCCAGTTGTGATTACTTGTCACACAACCAATCGTATCAGGACTATTGTCTTAGAATTGCTGGTGGAAATTCTATAACCAAACAGGACTTAAGAAAAAAAAAATCAATTTTTGTGCAATTCAACACCATTTAAGGATCCCCACGTGGGTTTTGGTCATAAAGAAAGAGACAAATGACTCAACACACAGAAACATAGGACTGTTCCATTTTTTTTCTTATAAAAATCATACTGTGCTGACAATAACATGTATTTATGCACATTACTAACTATCAATTGTTATGTTATATATATATGTAACTATTTATGAAACCTATTAATATTGACATAGCAAAGGTTGAGAATTGAGATGATCATTTACTTAAACACATGGTGCACATGCTTGTGGGCCATTGTTGGGTCCAACTAATGCCAGTTTTCAACTATGCAAAATCAATTTGTCAAAAAAATAAAATGCAAAATTAACAACCAAACCATTGTGAGCATTTGAGTCATGTTCATCTAATTGAAATTCTAAAGAAACAAATGTTACTAGCAAAGATTTACATAAAATTAAGTAGCTAGGAAAAGAAGTGGGAGAATTTTATGAACCACCAGAAGTTAAGTAACTAGGAAACGAGGGGTAGGTTCAACAATTACTCATTCCATGAACAGTTTATTAGATGAGTATCATATAATATTACTAAGAGAAGAACAATGATATATCACTATACAATTTTATTTATGTATAATAATGTGATTTTAGAACATGGAGGAAGATTATAAACACATAAAATTGCCATGATAATGTACTTTATATTGACATTATTAAGCGTAATTAACTTAGTTAACATAAGTCAGTTATATGAATAAATTTTTTTTACATAGGCAAAAGGATTTTTATTAATTGCTATGTATAGTCTTTTTTTATAAATATCACATATTTGTCATCATATCTTAGCTATATAGAAGGCATAAGAATCTATTTAAGATTGGTCTAAAGGATCACTCTTAGATAAACATGTAAATTGTTTCATAATATTAAAATATGATGACAAATGGATTTGGTAAAAAAAAAAAAAAAAACTTGGTCATGCAAGCATGTGGTTCATCTCAAAGCTTATCAAACATGAATTGAATAAATGAAAGAGGTTCCCTTTTATTCTCCCAAAGGGCCGTTTGGGTAGAGTGGAAGGTAAAGAAACATAACAAATAAACGGGATTTTGAGTCCTTCCATACACTAAAATCCTGTTTTGGTAGGTATTCCTTTAACTATACATCCATTCATTAGTTGCAAACTATTTTCAATGACTAAATTATTTATAGATACAACTAATGAAAAACTTAAGATATATTAAAATAGTAATAACTAGCGGAAATGTACATCTATCTCTTTATTCTATTGTGTTTCGATGTATAATATATTTTTGAAAAATGTTATTTGAAAATAAATTGTAGATATAATATTTAATATGTATGTATTGGTAATAAATTTTAT
The DNA here is from genome assembly GCA_037974835.1 of Cicer judaicum. Lineage (NCBI taxonomy): Eukaryota > Viridiplantae > Streptophyta > Magnoliopsida > Fabales > Fabaceae > Cicer > Cicer judaicum. The sequence continues at coordinate 353,839 of JBBPBS010001102.1, forward strand.
AAAAAAACGTCATTGTTTTTTCAAATAATATAATTTTTTTTTTATCGATAATATCTTTTGGTTACACGTATATAAATTTATATTATTAAATATTTTGAATATTTTACTAACTACTAAAATATAAAATTATTAAATATTTTTTTAAAATATATTTTATTAGTTACTAAAATATAAGATGTCAACTACTTTAGAATATTTGATTTAGTGGTTAAATAAATAATTTAAAAGGACTAATATTATGTATTTTGATAATTAATTAGATATATATTTTAGTAATTAATGAAGTATTTAAAGTGGTTAATAACATAAATT
>JBBPBS010001102.1:354359-367321 GCA_037974835.1 Cicer judaicum
ATATATATATATATATATAATTATGATTCAATAACAACTGTATATTTTTCAGTTTTATAACATCAATGTTTTTTTAATTTTTCTAAATTTCAGTATTAATATTTGTTGTATATTTTAAATTTTTATTTTTGAAAAGATTGAGTTGTTAAAAAGTCCATTTAATTATGACATTGATTTAAATTTAAATATGTAAAAAAAAAGTTATGGAAGATAGATTTGGTTAAAAAAAATTGGACCATAGATACATATAATTATCAAGATTGTTCTGGATTAGACTACAGGCCGAAACACATGCTAGCAATTGAGTGGTACAGAACTCTTGAAATTGAATCACCTTTTCAACTACTAGTACCCCATATGAGTTTGGCACTTATTTGGTTAAGTTTGATATTCAAATCCTTCAAATTTATTTGAATTAGATTGTAAATTTGAACTAAATTAACTTTTTATTAAAAGTAGTTCAGTTGGATTCGTAAGTCATAAATAAAAATTATTTTTATTTTAATAAAAATATAATTAATTTTAAATACTATAATTATAGTTTTATTATTAAAGTTTTTATATGATAGGTGACATTTTTATGGAACCAACATAGTTGCGATGTGAATTATATTATATGATATCTTAGTGCTCTAATTTTTTTGTTGTAATACATAAAAAATACTTATATTAAATAAATTAACAACAAATCTTCGAATAAAATTTAACAATTAAATTATAATCATATATTAATAATAAAAAAATAAATAAAAATATCTATATCATACAATGAATTGAATTCATTAAATTGGATTTAGGAATCTGCGGAGATAAAACGTCAAATTTATTATTCGAATAATAAATTTAAATGAATTAGTCTGAATTAAATTTAATAATAAATAGATGAGTCAAAATATAAATTAAATTACTTTAAATAATATAATTCATAAATTTACCTATACTCATACACAATTCTACTTACACCCATATACGTCTTTATTAACACCAAGATGTCAAAGTCTGATTTATCACCTAATCTAATCCCATCATTTTATTTAATCCTAAAGTTTAAAACAATCGGTAAATTAATGTATATAATCAAATAATTTGTGATTTGGGGTACTGTACTTTACATAGTCACCTAATAGCAATTGAACTTACTGCCACGTGTGTTCTTACTTAAATCGAGATTGACTGAATTAAGAAAACCTTGTGTCCCAAAAACTTGCAGTAAATATTATATGCAAACTGATGAAAAATAAAGTCAATGGTATGTGTTTAGAGGCAATTTGGTATATACTATAGCGATCGAGTTGATTCAGCACAAGTTGTACGTTACGAATTTTATATTAATTTTACACTTGGTAAGAGGTTAGTATCTTCTAGAAAATTGTTAGTATCAATTAGATGCAAAACAATCATATACTCCTTTACTATAAAAAGAAAATCATAATACCAATTATTCCCATCGGCACATCATGTCTATTTTTTTATTTTATAAAAAGAAGGCTTAAAGGCCTAGAAAAATAAGGATAAAAACAATTAAGAAGCAATTTTAACATATCTAAATAAAAGAGATTTTAAAATCTATTATATATATATTTAAATCACACTATTTTTTCAAATTTTTCTTATCTCAGCTATGTATTATATTTTCATAAAGAGTTTCCTCTATTCTATTTCTAGATTTTTCATAAATTATATACATCATCCACTAATTTATTATATGTCTCCTATTTAAATATTATTTTATGACGTATACTTAAAAATTTTTAAATTAATTTTACATTATTATTTTATAACATTAATCCAACATCTTTCAAATTAATTTCATATTATTTTAAAAAATTAATATGAAGTTTTATGTCTCAATTGTTAAATGATTATTGATATAGTAGTTATATCAATAATATATATTCAACTTTATATCAATAATATATATTCAATTTTATCAATCTAATTTATAGAAGAGAAGTATTTAATTTTATCAATCTAATTTATAGAAGAGAAGTACCTAACAATAATATATATTTAACTTTATATGAGTGTTATTATTGTGTCTTCAGAAGAAAATTGTTTTAATGTATATTATTCTACTTCTTCAAACAATATATACGATTAATGACTTGCAACCCAATTATTTTCAAAAAAATAAATATAGTTGAAAAATTATTATTATATATTATTATTATTAATATTATTTAGCATCTAATATTATGTATTACTATTAATGTGTCACGAGTTACAACTTAAAGTACAATCAATATATAATTTTCTACATTCAAAACTAAAATGGAGTAATCAACCATTCTGATATGTTAATTGATCTCATCTACGATTTGAAAATATATTGACTATTCAAAAGATAAAGAAGATTGTCCATATTCAGTTTTATATGAGTGTTATTATTGTGGTTTCGGGAGAAAATTATTTACCATTTATAGATAAAAGAATAATGTTTAATATTTAGATTAAAAAATTATTTGTTGTTTTCTTACACAGATGTTTTATGTTGTTAAATTTTTTTAAAAATACTAGCAATTTGAAATTTCTACATCTGTTTTATTTCTACTTAACCATATATATGAATTGTTTGTGAAAATTCTCAAGTCATGTTGTATAGAAGTTTCATGCTCAAAATATTGAAATTTAAATTTATCATTTCTTTGATAGGATTTGAATGAAATGAATACCAAATGACAAAATCATTTTTATATTTACCATTTATAGATAAAAGAATAATGTTTAATATTTAGATTAAAAAATTATTTGTTGTTTTCTTACACAGATGTTTTATGTTGTTAAATTTTTTTAAAAATACTAGCAATTTGAAATTTCTACATCTGTTTTATTTCTACTTAACCATATATATGAATTGTTTGTGAAAATTCCCAAGTCATGTTGTATAGAAGTTTCATGCTCAAAATATTGAAATTTAAATTTATCATTTCTTTGATAGGATTTGAATGAAATGAATACCAAATGACAAAATCATTTTTATATTTTTCTGAAAATATTTTGAAAATAAATTTAGATTTGACAACACAAAAAAAGAGCATGAATAATTTGATTTTGCGGTAGATAATTACATATATTAATATTTATTAAAATACTTTTAATATTTTTAACTAAATATAATTTATGAATTTTATTTGTAGGATGATAATAACCATTATGGATTTTTAATACTAAATATATGAATAAGTTGCAATTACGTTTTAAAAAATATTTTACATATTCTCAAATGTGTATTTGCCAACTCATATATAATAATTACTTAAATAAACTCACTTGAAAAAATACTTTACAAACAAAATGAATAAATTATATTATTTTTGAAATTTTAAAATCTTATTCATAATACTGTTAATATGTTAAAGTCTATATATATTATATTATTTTTGAAATTTTAAAATCTTATTTACAATACTGTTAATATGTTAAAGTTTATATATCACACGCGAAGCGCGGGTGATATTCTAGTTATCATTAATAAAGATGATCTTCAATCGATTTGATGGAAAATTCAATGTTGTATGATATAAGACTATAATTAACTAGTCAATCTACACAATCATTTCCTTCGTGTCGTGTATGGTTGAATTTGACATGTCAAATCTATCGAGTCATCTTTCTGATTCTACAAACTAAAGTTGAAAAAATACGATCATTCTCTTCCTTGACAAAACATATCTATCAAGACTCTGAAATCACTTTCTACCACTAGGTTTGTAATCTTCTATTACAAAGCTAACTCCAACACATGCAACATTGCTCACATCTCAGTAGTGAGAGCATTACACATACCAATTTTTCTAGCATATCCCCAAATTCAATTTCCAAAAGAATCCCATAAAAGATCTCCACATCCAACAATGGACGTAGAACTCTTGTAAATATCATCACAATTGAACTTGATCCAATTGCTATCTGATCGGTTCCGTCGAGCATGCATAATCTCTGATCTCAGTAGATATACATTTTTATTCACACGATTTCGATTATAGATCTCCTTCACAAGATACATGATTGTTTCAATTAGGTTATTAGGTTGTATAAAGCCTTCTTCAAAAATTATTTTATTCCTCCATTTTCATAGGTACCAACACGATATCATAGGTACCACTCGGCTCTTTTGATACTCTGCAATTTTCTCTCTAAGAGTGTAACATATCCAATTAATACTCCTAAAACAATATTCAACCTAACAAACAAACAACCGGTTTTCTTATTTGAGTATAATTTAATTTTAAAACTTATGGGAATTATGCTTAATATCTAAATAAAACAAATCAGATTTGCATACAATTTAGAATTTATTTTCGATACTATAAACTAGTTCAATTTTAGTAGTTGGGAAAGGCATAAGTTCTTTTCTTCGCTAGATTGAATTTTCATACTAGTTTTTCTTGTTATAATTACTAAAAAAAAAGGGCACATTAGTATCTATTTATCCTTTTTTTTATATTATGTTTGGTTGCATATTATATTCATTATATTTTAGTAACAATTGCCTTAATTAATTCCTTTGTTTAAATTTTATAATATTTATATTATTTATGAACTCGAGATTGCATGAATGGATTGGTTTGGATATTTTCCATCATAACAAAGGATCTAAAGTTCAAATCATTTATTTCGAATTAAGGAGCAATAAAACACTTGAAAGAGAGATCTGTCACTCAATTTGATCTTACCGAACTCAGATAGATCATTATCTACAATTGTGTGTATAAGCAGAGACGGAATCAGGGGAGTGTCTCGGCCCCTCCCTCTTCGCTACTTCTTTGTTTGTCTTTAAATACATATATAAAATCAATAATAGGACTCAATAGTGATAATATAATCATAAGTCTAAATAAATGCTAATAAAAATTGGTTTGCTTTTATGCTTATATTAAAATAAAAAAATATTCTTAAAGTTTAACTCAACTAACAATATTTTATCATACAATTGTTTATTTGAATTTAATGAATAGGTAAAATAAAAAAAAAAACACAATAATAGATTAATTATTCCTCATCAATTTTAATTTGAGTTATGTGATTTTTAATAATTACTTAATATTTAATTACATTAAAAAATTCTGGCCCCTCCTCAATTAAATTTCTAGATCTATTACTGCTTACAAGATATTAATTTATACCAAATATCTATCTTATATGATCGTATCTAAATTTCAAGTTCGACATTAATATAATATAAATTTCATGCAATGCGGAGGAGACAAAATGGATGAAAAACTCAATGTGAGAAAATTCAAGATACAACAAAACAATAAGTGCCTACTGAAGGAACTAAGATTGTTTTTTGCATCATTTATGCTCTAAAAGTTTGGTGACCATGGCCTATGCCGGTCGTCTCTGCAACTTGTTCTCACATGTTAGACTAAGCCACGCTTCTCATAAAGTAGTAGCTACTGCTTTTAAAAGTTATATCATTTCTCACGATTTCAACAAAAGTTTCTATTTTTGCGAAAACTTCGTATGGTAAATCCCACGAACTACAATTTCAAATAATTCCTTCACAAAATCAACAGTAATTTTTTTTTTCTTCAAGAAATGGTGAAAGTTCTACTATCATCTTAAAATAAAATTTCCAAATTCATTGCTCTTGTGAAAATAAATTAATTTGTATAGCATAGGAGACATGCAACTAGGATCTGCAATAATTATTGCACATCTTGTGCCAAGAAGTATTTAATAATTTTGATATACTAATAAATATAAATATTACAGCGGAATTCAAAACAAACGACAGCAACTGTAAATAAATTAACATTACCAGATGAAACCTAAGGTAAACTAAGATGCAGTTATAATTGCATTATGCAAACAGTAGATAACCATAGAGAACATTTTAGTTGTGAATACTTTCAGCATAAATTGCACTACTGTTGAGCACATTGTACCCGAGGCATCGATGACTCACCATCCTCATCGTCATCGTCATCATATGCCTCACTGTATTGTTGCTTCTTTCGACTCATCTCCTCCGCAATATTGACATCATGCAAGGTGGTCTCCTCACAATCATTTAGCTCTTTTTGTGACAATTTCTTGCTGGTCTTTTGAGGTAATATCTTTTCTAATGCCTGGCTTTGGCTAGAGGGAAGAAAACCTGAGTCTGGGAAATCAACACTAAACTTTATGTAAAGACGACCCCTCATGAAAGGCCTATTGTGTTGTGGCATCCCCTCATCATTTATAGCTTTATGTTGACCTACACAGTAACATTAATATTCATAAATCAGAAATTTAAATACAATGATTGAATTGAATTCCATTGTAATGTAGTACTCTTAAAAAAAATATTACCTGGCTTGATGACTTCCCCAGGATTTGATTTGACCAATAGTTGCCTCCCATCAAGATGTGTGACAGTAAACTGGAAGCCGCAGAGAGCCTCAGTTAAGCTCAGATTGTGATCAATATAGAGGTCATCATGCTCCCTCCTGAACTTCGGATGCCCTTTTACTTGTAAGACAAAAACTATGTCTCCTGTGATTGTGTCGGGCTGCAAAATGTACAATTAAATATCAACTTACGAAACACCTGTGAAGAATAAAATAAGCACCCATCTTTACTATGTATTGACATAGTTAATAGTATAAAAAATTATAAACAACAATGCCAAGCACAAAAAAGTAATAATTTCTACTTACAGCTTCATCCGCTTGTCCTTCAAATACAATCTTTTGACCCTGCTGCATACCCTTCTCCACATGCACCTCAAGCACCTTCTTTTCTTGGGTAATCTTGTTTCCCTTGCATTGAGGGCATCTATCTCTCTCACTAATAACCTCACCTGCATCAATGATGGGTGAGCTATGGGACAAAACAACACAGAAGCAACCTAACACATATGACAAATGAAATTTCCATTACCAGTTCCTTTGCATTCAGGACAGACGTGTTGCATTTGTTGAATCATGCCCAGTCCAATTTGCCTTCTGGTAATCTTCATACCTGTGCCCTGGCATCCAAAACACCTTCCAGCTGTTCCACTTTTTGAACCTTTCCTGATAAATAAAAATTGGCAAGCAAACTATTCTTATTAATGATTAGTGATCAAATTATGACATTAATCCTATAAAGCTATATGTTTACTAAATCCAAATAATAAACTACGCAAAACATGAAGTAACCAAACAGTTAAAAAAGACTGTGGCATACTTCACCACAAACTACTGGTAGTAGACCACCCATAATTTCACATTTCACCAAATATTGACCATTGGAGGACTTTTAAAAAATTAAAACAAGACGACTTGAACACCATTGATGAGTTCAACATAAGACCTTTTTACAAAGATATAGGACAAACAATAGAAACTCAATCATGGACTGAACAAATATATCTTAGGAGAAATCTACATCAATAACAAAAGGAAAAGTGATGCACAAATTAAAGTTAAATAAAAACATAGTACATTAGTTCTAATGAGTAATAAACACTAAAATTTTAGCCATCTCGTAATTACCATATGCAGTCCATCGCATATACTTGTTACCTAAGCGTGTTCACGTTATGATTTTTTGTGTAACCACATCCTTAACATCAGTCCAGACTTCTAATTGGGATTTCACACACCATTACAGCAAAATGAATATTGAATGTGGTTAATTCAAGTAAAATAAAAACATCAAAATGATACACAAAGCTTTCTTCAAGAAGCAAAGTGAGAAAATATATTAACCAAGCAGCAAAATCCAAACATGCATATCCTAAAATTAAACTTGAAACAGCACAAGGCACAATGCAATCCAAAGCAGTATGTGGATAGGATGTTAAAATGTAAATTGTCCAAAACTAATCTGAAGTACAGAGCATATAAATATGGAAGTAAGTTCATACCCTTTACATTTTGGGCACAGCACATTTCTAGAAAGAGATAGTTTCTTTGTAGTGCCATTGTAAACATCCTCCAAGGAAACTTTCAAAGAATGCACCACATCTTCTCCTTGCTTCTGTCTTCTTCCCCGTGAAGGACCACCACCTAACATATATTAGTAGTAATAGTGCAATGGTCAATAATGCAAAAATTAAACATGATTCTCAAGTGAAAATTATAAGTATAAAAATAAGAGTCTCACCACCAAAGCCTGCTCCACCAAAGAATGATTCAAATATATCAAATGGATTATGAAATGAGCTTCCTCCTCCCATTCCTTCTTTAAGGGCATCTTCACCATATTGATCATACATTTCTTTCTTTTCAGGATCACTTAACACTTCATATGCTTGACCCAACTCCTTGAACTGATATAGAAATGAGATATTTAGATATAGAAAAGTCATCAACAAAAGGCACATTTTACAGTTTTTCAACCACAGAAGTTTGCATAAGAACCTCAATTTAATAACATATATTTCATATAAATGAAAAGTCGCAAACGAACACATATTTCATATAAATGAAAAGTCACAAACAAACGCATATATTACATATAAATGAAAAGTCACAAACAAACGCATATATTTCATATAAACAAAAAGTCACAAACAAACACATAGCACGCTCAAGTCATCAGCATGCAACAGTAATAGTAATTTTCATTGCACATGGAGTCCACCATGCAGCACAACTGCACAATTGCATCCACTACAGCCACAAATGACTAAATAGAATTATCTTCATAATTTACACTACATTCTATCTTTATTGATAGTAGTAACCATGAGGCTTACCTTCTCAGGGTCCCCACCCTTATCCGGATGGTTCTTCATCGCTGCCTTTCTATAGGCTTTCTTGATTTCATCTTCACTGGCATTTTTTGCAACACCAAGAATATCATAATATTTGGTGTTATCACTCTTCCTTGGTCCACGCCCAAACATGACTGATGCACCTTAAAAAACACAACACAAAAAAAGGAAATTATAAATTATCAAATAAAACACCATAAAATAAGGAAATCACAAATTTTCAAATATATGAAATCTATAAGAAATATCTATATAATGGGAATCTATGTGCAGCAAGCACAGAGCATCTCATTTACTTCCCTTAGAATGGATACCCCAAACCCATAAACTTCTTAGCATCCATCACAACAACTAAGTTAAAGTCTAGCCAAGCAAAATAATGCACAGCATACTACATGGTTAACAATTTTCATACAACAAAATCTACCAACATTAAATTCATGACCATCATCACAGCCTCTCCTTATCATCTACAGTTGTACATGTTAATTCAATCCACAAAAAACTTTTAACCCATGAACTGAACACCATGTCACAAACCTAACAAAATTTTGATACTAAAAGTACAAAAAATTTAAAACCAAAAGAAAAAATTGATCGTAAACCTAGCGCCGCAACTGAAGATAAAACAGACATTAGAAGTTAGCAAAAAGTAAAATAAAAAAAATCGATGATAAATTTAGGATCTAAGAAACTCAAAGATTGAAAACCCCAATCCAATTGAAAAAACAGAGGGAACAGATCTGAACCCTAGAAATCGAAATCAAAGAGAAAGTATTATGTAAGAGAGAAAGAGCATACCCTTTTTAGTTGACGGTGGTGTTGTTGTTGTTTCTTCTTCTTCTTCTTCAAGGGAGAAAGCGAAACCCTCGAAGAAAGAAAAAGAAATGAAAGAAGAGAAAGTTGAAGTGAAAGTAAAATGATTTTGTAGGTAGCGAAATTGCTATTTCCACTCCCATATTTGTTTTAGTACCAAACAGTGATAAGTTTCCTTAGTGGAGAAGGACTTGTTTGGGATTCGGTAGTAATTAAGGATTGCGGTTTTCATTCATTTTAGGGATGCGTCCTGTTTGGTGACGCTTAGTGCTTACCAACGTATTTACATTTGGCGGCGTTCCTTCAAATTTTCTGTTCCTATTTTTTATTTTATTTTAAACGATTAGTCTGTAAAATATATTTTCAGAATAATATTTAAAAATTTTATGATAATATTAATCTGAAAATAAAATATTGAAGGGTATCGAGAGTAACTCAAATTTTATCACATATATAAGAAAATTTAAAAACGAAGTCAATCCTTGTAATATGAAGGAAAATATATATATATATATATATATATATATATATATAGTTTTTGTAAAATAAATTTTTTAGTTAAAATTTCTACAAAATACAACTGTTTTTATTTTAATTATTAATACTTAACATTGTTATTTTTTTAACAAGACAATAAAAATTACTTTAAATTTACATATACAATTAGTTTTTGCAAATTGAATGGAATTTGTAAAGACTAAATTTCTTTAATTTTGCACGTACTAATTATATATGTAAGTTAAAAACACTACTATTATGTTAAAAACACTAAACTTCTAAACATTAAAGATTAAAATAAAAGGGTAACACTTTAAGGAGGACAAAAACTAAAAATTTATTTTTATAGATTAAAAAAAGTTCTTTTGCATATACTAATTGTATATTTATGTTTTTTAGAAAATAATAAATTCTAATTTAACTATTTTCATATTTTATGAATATGACATTGTTTGATAACACCAATAAACTAGTTTGTAGTTTATAAACTAACTTGTTGATGTTCTTAAATATTGTCTAAAATAAATGTATTTGGTAAACAAGTTTTTTTAATTAGTTTATAGTTTATTTTGAGTTTATAATTTATAGTTTTTTATATTTTCGTTCATTTATAATTTTATTATTTTTATATCTTTATGTAATATCAAGTACCTCACTCACTCACCATTCTTTGATCCACTAGTTCACAGTTTTGCATATATCTTATTTGAATAGTTCGGTGCTTACTTTATTTAATTTTTTGCAAAAATAACTCAAAAAAATAACTTTTCATGTTATTCATCTTATAAAAATTTATTAATATATATATTGTTATATTTATTATTATTTATTTATTTTTTAATTTATTATTGTGATAAAGTTAAATTTATTTTAAAAAAAATCTTATTCATAATTGGTATTAATTTTAAGCATCAGCTTTCTTCCAAAAATGTAGTCAATAATTTTGATTATAAAAAATAAAAACTTGTATTTTGATTATTTTTTATATGATTTAAATATATTTTATATTCTTGTAAATATAAGTGGTTTTGATATTTGTCCTCAAATTTTTTGTTTAATTATACTCTACATTTTTAAAAAAATAAAAAAAAATAAAAAAAATAGGTGCTTAATATGTTTTTTTTTTAATAAAAGATACGCTGATTTGGCCGAATTTTAATATGTCGCATATAGTGATTGCATACGTGTTACTGACTTGACGAAATTTAATTGTTAAAATATAAAGTTTATTTAATTAATTATTTTAATTAGTTAATTAACTTAATTAATTCATCTTCAACCTCAACGTCACCCTTCAAACGCACCAATTTCTCAATCCCAAACTCCCCTTACACATAAACCACAAACATCACCTCTCAATAAAATGAATATTGCTGCATAACCTCTAACCAAACAGCAACTTCAACTTCACCAACCATCACACCCTTTCTATATTTTTCTGTCTTTTTTCCACACTATCTGTCAAATGTTTCTATTTTTCTCTATCTTATTTCTCCTATTGCCTTTTTTTTCTCTTATTTTTTTAATTTATTAAATTTTTCACAATTTTTTACAGTTATTGTCGTTTTTAAATTTCGAAGATTTCTTAAAAATTATTTTCAGTCACCCGTGTATTATTATGTTGAGTCACGGATTATATCACCTCTTTAAGATATTTCACGGCAACGTCTAAAATTATGAAAGACATATTATCAGCGTTTGCAATGGTCAAAGCCGTCACAAAAGTTATCATTTATGAGGGCTTAGGCCGCCACAAAAGTTGTCATCTGTAGGGCCTTTGTAATTTTGATTTTTAGTATTTATAAGGATTTTTTTAGTCACTAATTTGTGAGAATTTTTTTAATCAATAATTTGTGATGATTTTTTTCAACTACAATATTTGATAAGTTGATCACAAAATAAATGTTTTCTTGTAGAGTTATATTTTATATATAAAAGTTAATACCAATGTTAAACTACATTTTTTCTTTCAAAAACATTATCGGTTTAGTCATTACGTTTTAAAATCTCATGAAGGAATAACAAGCGATTCCATTATTGTTTTAACAAACAAAATCATATCTTGAACATGAAAATAGTAACACAATAAAAAAATAGACAAAATGAACTTAAAAAAAATTAATTTGAATTATATTTAGTCATTCAAAGTTGAATTAATATATATTATATATATAAATTATTTTAACAAATTTATATTATAAAAAAAAAATAAGTTATTATTTGGTCTCAAAACTATCAGTGTTTATCAAGATTATACCTAAATTATTAAAATTTACTAAAAGGTTTCTAAACTATTATTCAATCTAACTATTTAGTCCCTCCGTCAATTTTTTGTTTTTATTTGAGTGTCGATCAACTTTACCATTTTTAATTATTTAGTTATAACAATATACATATATGGAACGTATCTAATAAAAATCGATAGTTATTACGAAAAATGAGAACTATTAATAATAACTATTGAATTTAATTAATGTATAAGATTAAAATACTCATTAAATATATTATGTGATTGTATCCTCGTCCCATAACTATTGGATATTATATGCTATAATATTTCTAAATTTATTTTCTTTTTATTTTTGTAATAATTCGAATTAAAAACTCATTAATACTGTATCTAAAAAATAAAACTCCTTTTAGTAATTGTGAGATATAATTATTTAAGGATTTTATTTTTATTTACATATTCTTTTTTCAATAAATAAATTAATGATTTACTAATAAAATTGTTTATAATAGTTAATTCAAAATCAATAATGCTTAAATAAAAAAAATTATTAAATTATATAAACTGGAAATAAAAATAAATTTGAAAGTTGCAATGATAAGGATTGAAATTTGGATATTACACTAATATTATAATAAACAATAAAAATACAGGTTTAATAAAAATAAAATCTTTGAGTCAAATAAATATAAAAATAATATATTTATTAAGGACTTTTTTATTCGAGTT
>JBBPBS010001102.1:367611-381896 GCA_037974835.1 Cicer judaicum
AATATAGCATCTAAAGTATCATAAAAAATTAATTAATTCAATACACCAACAACTGTTGTTTAATATCACATGTGATTATTAAATCTTGCTTAAACCAATAATACGAAAGAAAAAAAAAATCAATTGTTATGTAAACTAGTAAATTAGAAGAGTCCGTTAAATTAGTAAATCAAAATTAAATATGTGTAGGTTGGAAATAGAAAGAATAAACGTGAGATTTCAAAATAGATGTTTATCTCAACAAAAATATTCAAAAGAATAGTTGATTTATTTGTTTTATGTGCTTATTGGATTATTAGTTTAGTTTATAAACTAAATTATTTGTTAGGTTAAAATATTTTTTAATTATTTATTTTTTACTAAAAATTTATTTTAGTCATTTATCTTTACAATAATAAATAAACTCATCATTATGTTAAATGAGAGTTGAGTTGATTGTTAAAAATATTATGTGACTTCTATGATATGTCAAAATGTTTGTGATGTGGTAATCTTCTTCCCCAAAATCCCTAATTTAAGTTAGGTTGTTTTTTTCCCTTAAGATATTCAATAAATTTATGGAAAAAATGAAGAAAAAAATTCATTGAACCCCAAATCCCAAAATCAAAATAGGTAGGATGAAGTAGAATCAAAATCAAATATTGTTAGTGAATCCCAAACTCAAACTTCATAAATAAAAGAATCCAAATCCCATGCTTGATGGATAGGTTTCCAAAGTTGGTGGATTTGATATTTGGAGAGCAAATGCATAATTAGTGAAATCTAGATGGATACGAAGACATCGACATTTGGAATCTAATGATTAATTAAAATGAAAATAAAATTATAGAACAAAATAAAGGAAACAAGTCAAATGTTCACAATTATAAACTATCCCTTAGCTTCCTTCCCTTTCCTACCATACGCTTCTATTCTTAGTCCATGCACACATACAATCAATCATACACTTATTCTCTTTTTCCTTATTTCCTGTTCATATATTTTATTTTATTGAACATTTTTTCTTTCTTAAAGAACAAAACACATTATGAATTGAAGAGAATAACTTAGTGCATTTGATGGAAAATTTAGGAATGAAGGGAGCATATTGTGTCTTTTTCATAATTTAATCCGTGTTTGGTTCAATGATTTTATTATTATTTCTAGAAATTTTGGGAATGATGAACCCTATGTCAAATTAGGGATTTTAGGGAGAGGATAGACATTTTAGTAGTGTTTTGACATCTCACAATCACCCATAATAATGTTAATAGTCAACTTAGCTCTCATTTAATTAAAAGATGAATTTGTGAAACATTGCAAATATAAAGGACCAAACCGAATCTTGTAAAAAATGAAATGATCAAATTGAATTTTGAAGAAAGAGTAAAGGACTAAAAATAAAACTTTAGTGTATTTGTTATAATACCTTATGAATTATATTGATTTATTTTTTATAGTTTAAGGCAAAGTTTTAAATTATATATTGCACCACGTGATACAACAAGCTTATAATCAATATTAGGTTAGAATATTGAGGCTCCCACATGATTATATTGACATCCAAAAAAATTATTTTCTATTGCTAGAGGATTTGGAGTTCCAATCACTTGATGAATCTACAAGTAATCATAATTTTGGTCACTTTGCTCGTGTTCTTGCAGAGATTGATTAATATCAACAATTACATGATCAATCTTGGTGGAAAGATGGGGATATGTTTTTTATTTTGTTGATTTGGAATTTCAAAAATTGTCTTCTATTTATTCTTTTGCCAATATTGGTCACACTATCTAGTACTCAATTTTGTTTGACTAAATAAAAATAATTTAAAAAACTAAATAATAGTATATTTAATAAATATTTTATAATTATTATTATTAAATTTTAAATAATCATCATTTTATAAATTTAATCAAATTTTGAGTATATATTTACGTGAGATCCCATTATATTACTTTTAATACAAAAAATATAATAAAAATAAAAATTAAATATATTTTTTTATTTCCTCCTGTCTGCACCCCTCCCTTCTTTTTGGTCTCCTTTTCCTTTTTTATCTCATACATACAAATCATCAACGTAGAATTGAAAAAAATAAAATAAAATAAAATAAAGTTTTTTTCTGTATCTTCTAGAAAAACAATAATATTGAAGTGATTTTTCTTTTATATAAAAAAAATAGAACATTCTTTTGTCTTCCTCTCTTCGTTCTTACTATGTTTTTCAAATGAAATTTTTATTTTAATGAAAAAGGATGAAACTTGTTTTAGTGGAAGAGGATGCAAACTTGATTTTCCTTTTGTACCGTTTCTTTTTTTAAATCTATGAAAATGATTAGTCTTTTTTATCCAATATTATTATATTAATATTTTGATGGAGTACAATTCCCTTTGAGGTTCCATGAAACCTTATTTTTTTTATTTCCGAGGCGTTGTTCTCTTAATAATATTATATTAATGTTATATTCTATTCAATATAAATAGTTATAGATGTGATTGACTAACTTCATTTATTTTATTTCATGGTAAGTAGTAACAAATGTCTTCTGAGTTTGTATGTCATGTATTGAAAACCTTTTTGAACTCTTTGATTGTGTTATCTAATATTAAAATTAGTTTTACTTTTATTATTTAATTAAAATATGTTTTAAAAGATTATCTAATTAATATGTAACTTGTATTTAATATTTTTTGTTATATCATTAAATTAAAATATATTTTATTTATTTAACACATTGGATTATAGATTCATATATTCTTTTACTATTATTTTGTTTTGTCTTTATTGTTGGTTTTATGTTATATGATTGTCTAAACTTGTTTAATATTTAACATCAAAGTTTTAATTTTTAAAAAGAAAACAAAGATGAATATATAATCAAATATTTAAGAGTTAATTGAATGTGACACTTTTTTAATCTTTGAATTGTTCTGACGTAAGTTGTGATATTTGTTCGTTCTAAAACTCATATTCACAAACAAATTAATTAATGAAATATTATTTTTAAATGGTTAATTAGATGTGTCACATTTTTAATTATTTAGTTTTTTTTATGACACAAATTTTGTAATTTGATGATTTTAAAACTCCTTAAAACAAAAATAATAAAATTAAGTTGAAATAGACTTGTTTGAAAGAAGCATAACGGTTTATTAAGTTGAAACAAGTAAGAGAGAAACAAGAGGTAATGTTGTTGAGGTGTTTGAGTAATTGACGCCATAGGGACAGTCATTGAGAAACCACTATTACTATCAAATATCTAAGCAAAATATAATGCACACAAAGTTTATATAATACCCGTTAAGAATTGGATCTCTTAATACTCTTTAATATTGCTTTTGTTATTTTTTATTTATTCTATTAAGTCATTTGAATCTACTTTGAACTAATAGAAAATACTAATTAATTGCACATTATACCATACAAAATCTTTCACCCATAGAATACTCGTCATAATAATTAGAATGAAAATACATATCCCCTTACTAATTATCTTAATTGTTAAGTGTCTAATATAAGGAAGAATAATAATTCTCATTAGGTAGAAATGAACGTGTACATCAAGATATAAATCATGAAATTTAATATGTCTAATATTTAATATTTGAAGTAAAAATCTGATGTCTAAATTTCACAAGTTCCGTAATTAAAAACCAAGGCAACAAATTCGGAGAGTTAAAAGATTATCGGGAACAAGCATAGAACAATCAACAATCTTTTATAATGCAAATTAAACCTTTCTTAGCAAGATCTATTTTTATTTTTTGACTCTATTAGCGAGATCTAATATTGTTTCCTAGTTTTCTGGCAAGTTAATTTTTATTTTTATAAGCAAATGGCATTATAGATAATATTAGAGGTACTTCAATTTATTACATCAAAAAGTCACAAAAGAAAATTACAAACTTTGTAAGCATGCAATTGAATTACTCACCGATTTTTCCGTCAAAAGTAAATGAATTGGTATTGATACAAACATGTTATACTACAATAAAAAAAATTGCAAACATTTGAAGATGTACTGTATACGATGTCGGATGCACAATATCACGCATATGATAATAATATTATAATGTAAGAATATAAATATTGGATGGCCCTTCTTTGGGAGAATCTCTTACTCTTTGTAATTGGCATGTTGAAATATGCAAAAGGTTATTAATATTCAAACTTATTGTTGTTTATTGTTTTTTTAGCCAGTTTAATGTTTATTTATAGACTTAATTATAATTTTGGTCTATCTAGTTTTCTTAATTTATGAAATTGGTCTTTTTATTTTAAAAGTAAATAATTTTAGTTTCTCTATTAGATTAAAAAAATAATAGTTTGACAAATTTTAAATGATGTAATATACAATAGTATGATATAAAATTATTTAAATGTATTAATTATTTATATGTTATTAATTAAATTACAAAAATAAAATATTTATGAAATTGAAAATTAAATTTTTAGACGATTTTAACGCGATTTTATGGTGTTAACCATTCTATGTCATTGTATCATATATTATATTATTTAAAATATGTCACGTTGTAATTTTTTAATTAAAAAATTTGAATGAAAAACTAAAACTGCGAGATTTTAAAACAGAATGATCGATTTCGTAAATTGATAAAAATATAAATTAAAGATGCAATTAAGCGTTTGTACAAGAGATAACTTATGGTCAAATTTGCATTTAATTTTAAAGGAGTATAATTTAATTATATAAATATGATTTTATTTCTAATTTAATAAATTGTGTTGACTTTTTACAACTGCTTAATATTTTATTATAATATAAATATATTATTGTAATTCTTATCGAGTGCAATTAATATGCAATAATTGTAATAATATAATGGATTTGAATTTTTAACAATAGAACATTCTGTTAAAAAAAACATATTAATTAATTAAACTTGGTCTAATACTCCAAGTTTTATTTTGCTTATTATTATTAATACAATTGATTGTTCGAGGTAAATAAGATGAAAAACTCTTTAAAAAAACAACATAATTGAGATGTCTAAATAGACATAATATATAATGCTTTTGCATTACAATATTTGAATAAAAGAGAAATTAAAGTCATAAAAAATAATTTTGAAATTGAAGTAAAAATATATTTTATGTGCTAGCTAACTCAGTGGTAAGAGTTAACTTATAATAATATAATATATTATATATCTTTAATGAGTATATAATATATTGTTTCAAAATTATTATTATAATAGGATATTTTTCTTTATTATTATCATAGGATTATGTTTTTCTTTATTATCATTTATTGTTTTTGTTGTTATTATTAGTTTTTGATTTCCCATAAAATACTTCACCAAATATTTTTCTATTTGAGATGTGTGTATATTATTATTATTATTATTATTATTATTATTATTATTATTATTATTATTATTATTATTATTATTATTATTATTATTATGTTGTTGTATTTGATTCATTGTTTCTTCTCTTACATTTAATTCACATTTTAAAAAATCATTATTGTCATCTATAAAATAATCCCCACTCCCAGTGAAGCTCCAAGTTATCTCTTAATTCCAAAAACTCTCCTAACTCACTCTAATCACAATGGATTGTTCTAAGCCAAATGGTGAAGGCAATGATTCAACTTCTCCTCCAACAAAAATTGTTCCAAAATCCAAACTAAATCCAAATGCAGCTGAGTGGAGATTGGAAGATAATCGAGTAAGCGAAAAAGAAAGATGTCTCTACTTAACATTTTCTATATGGAACTCATCTTCAATCAGTGCAGATGAGATTTCAAAATATTTTAACAAGTATGATTCATTTCTTTTATTTCTTTTCAATCTACAATTCTATATATTTATCTTGCTTCAATTTTACTACTACGTTTTACCAATTGGGCACATTGAACTCAACTCCATGCAAAGTAACTAGCTAGCCATAATTAACAAAACATTTAATTCACAATTTATCTAAATTTTCCTCTGTTTTTATTTCAATTCATATATATGATCTTTTAATTTCAACCATTTTCTAATGATATTTTTTTTTTTGTCAGTGAATATGGACAAAGATGTGTGCAATCTGTTGTGTTATATCCGAGAATCGATGGTCAAGATCAACCACTAAGTGCTAAAGTTATTTTTAATTCTTCAATTACACCTTTGTCTATTTTGGAAGGACAGAAGGAAGCCTATTTATTAATCAATTCCAAATTTTTGTGTTGCAAAAAATACCAACCAAAGAAAAAACAGCGTAAGGATCGGAAAGTACGTGGAATAAACATATAGATCTATCTATTGCAAAATTAAACTTGGATTTTAGATTTTGTTAAAAATAAAAAAAAAATAAAAAAAAAAAACTTGAGTTTTAGACTCAATGGAGAGACCTGGCATGTGTGAATTAAGCTTGAAAGAATACATGTCATGTGTCATGTATTAAAAAAATGGTATGTTTAAACATCTTTACAATAAATATTTAGTAGTGAATTTTTTATTTAATTATGATATTGAATTTATTATTTTATTTACTTTTGAAATACAAAAAACAAAGTGAAAAAACCTTCTAAATTATGTAAAGTAAAATTAAATATATAACTTTATATAAAGATTAGATTTCATATGTCATTAATACAAAATGTTTAATATTATCAATGAATCATAGTGACTCGATAATTCGTAAAGATAACTTTAGAATTAGTTATGATTAAATTTAAACAATTTTTATTTTATCTATGAGACTTAGCTCAATTGGCAAATATCAATTGTGTGTGAATAATTTTATAATTTTATTTATAAAAAAAATAAAATAAAAATTAAAGGGTTTTAATGATAAAATGACTACTGTTTTACACAATTTTATTCTATTTAGTTTAACCTCAATTTATTTTCTTTTTCTTATTTTTTTAATATTAGTTTTTGAAGTATCGTATAAGATTGTTAGAATTTGAGGTCTCTAACATATTTATTATATATTTCGTTTTAAGTGACACCTCTGTACCTAATTAATTTTATAAAAAATTGACTTACATTATAAAAAATATTTACACTTATTTATGTATATAAATTAAATAGTGAATATCTATATTATTTAGTGAGAAAAATCGTGAGACTACATTTAATCCTTGAAAAAAATAAAAATAAATTTTAGTCTCAGAAGAAAAAAATCAAGGACAACTTAGTCTTTAACTAAATAATTGTCATTAAAGGGACGAATAACTCCTCGACAATAAATAAACAGACACAATTTGATTTAAAAAAAAAATTATATGTAATAAGCAGGTCTTTACAAAACAAAAAGTTTCTAAATAATTTATTCTTCAATAAATCATTTATTTTTGTTGTTTTTTCTTCTTAATTAACATTCAAACAAAGTAATTCAATAATAATAATTTTTCAATTAAATATCAATAATATTTGATAATTCTAACAAAGATAAATAAAATATATTCAAAAAAAATCCACAATTTTAACTTTAACACTATTTTAACTTTAACACTAGAAATTTTAAAAATATCTGACACGTTTATTATAAAAATAAAAAAATAAAAATCCGCTACTTGACTATTCTAAAATAGATCCATAGCATTTTCAAAAAGTTGTACCAACAATGTATCAAAAACAAAACACATCGAATTTATTGACAATGATATATCTGTAAAAAAAAGTTACTTGAATGTTAAAGAAGAAAAATAACAAAAAAAAAAGTTATTTATAGATATTTTTTTAAAATATTAAATTGTCTCTTTTTAATTATTATTTACAATCAAATTATTTATTTTTAATTATTGTTAGGCTTTAATAATCCCTTTTTTAATGGTGATTAAAGTAAAGACTAAATTGTTTCATTTTTGTATACAGATTAAAAGTTGCTTTTGTTTTTGTCAAGGAGTCATTTTTGTTTCATTTTTTTGATGACTAAAACGATTCTCGACTCTAAGTTAAATTCATTTGTGTATTTGTTAATAATATCTTTTAGAAAAAAGTGTATAAAACATAAATACCACTATATGTTAATAAATACTAACAATACCAAATAAAACAAAGTGCATATATGTTATTAACTATTAACTTTAAAAAAAATATATATATGTTTCTTCATTATATGAAAACATTAAAATATAAATAAATATTAATGCATTTCCTATTTTATTACAATAAAATTAACTTCATTTTTATTTTATAGTTGTAAATTTATGGAATATAGAGCAAAACTATTAATAACAATAGCAAATATTAAGTTTAATTGTAAGTTTAGTCCATCTATTTTGTTTATTCACAAAATTGATAATCATATTTTAAAGGTCGAAAATTTCAATCCCTCTTTTTTATTTTTTAACTAAAAAAATGATGACGTGAGATGTTTTAAATAACGTGACATATGATACGAAAATGAAAAATGATTAACACCCATGAAATTTGAATACAATGAAGTAAAAAATTTGCTTTCAACTTCAATTTTTGTTTCTTTATATTTTTAATTTAATTAATGACATATGAATAATTAATGCATTTAAATGGATCTATATCATAGAATTATACGTCACGTTAATAAAAATACGTCAATCCTGCATTTTTTAGTTAAAAAATCTAAAAAAATGATCAAAACTGTTGACTTTTAAAATAAGAGAACAATTTCTGTGATTTTGGTAATACTAGAGGAACTAAAACTGTAATTAAGTCTAAATATTATATTTTATTAAATAAGGAGACTAAATATTTATTTAAAAAATATATCTATACATTAAAATTTACTCAATATATTTAAGAGGAACTAATGATAATATTAATTTATATTTTTTAAAATAAAAATACCAGTATTTAAAATTTATACGCGCAGCTAAATTAATGAGTATTAAATAGAATTTTTTATTAGATATTTTACATTCCTGGCAACAAAACTAGTTTTTAATCTTTGTTATTATATGTTTTGTATTCCCCATCAAGTAT
This sequence comes from Cicer judaicum, assembly GCA_037974835.1. NCBI lineage: Eukaryota > Viridiplantae > Streptophyta > Magnoliopsida > Fabales > Fabaceae > Cicer > Cicer judaicum. Next base: position 376,515 of record JBBPBS010001102.1, read on the forward strand.
TAAACAATAAAATCATTTGATAACGGTGTCAATTATAAGGATGACAATAAATTAGACAGTTCGTTAGAAGTATATGACTTGACCTATTTATGCTTTGACCTGATCTATTTAATAAAAAGACTAAATTCAAGCTATTTTAAAAGCTTATTTATTTAAATATATAAGTATTTTGATACGTCCCATGGGTGAGACTTTGTTAGTAAACAACGTAGAAGAAATATATTTTTAAAAACGATGATAAACGTCAAAGAAAAGTTATCATAATAAACTTTTATCTCTAACAACTATTTATTCGAATAATTAATATGCACTACTAACTTTACACAATTACTTTTTATATACAAAATTTACAGTTATATTGGAGATTTTAATTGGATCCATTTTAGCAAAAACATATAATGGTTTTTTAATACCCTATTCTAAAAATCATAATAATTATCCCAAAAATTTGCTTTTATGGTCAAATTACTTGTTTTTTCTCACCGCATTTGTAAGATTTTTTATATTTTTTTCACTTTTGAATGCCTCATATTTTTACTCTCATTTAGTTCTAAGGAAAAAAATTGTTCCATACAAGTTAATTTCTACTTTTATAAAACAAAAGTTTACACCTGTAAACTAGAACAGAGTCAGTTCAAGGTGAAGTTTCTAAAGAAAGGATTTTAGGCATTAAAAAATTACTTAACAAAGAAAAAAGGCCTACGAATTAAATAGTTTATGATATTATTAATTTAACTACAAATTTATTTATAGTTATCTCTTATATCCATCCGTAAAGTGCAAGATTTTGAATCTTTAGTTCTGTAGTACAAATTCAAATGATGCCACAATTTTTATATTTTTGTCCATTATTTTGGTAGACAATTAAAAATTAATTTTAGAGTTAAATATATTTTTAGTTCTTACAAAATTATAATCTTTTAAATTTAGTTTTTAATAAAATTTATTTATTTTTAGTGTCTATTTTGATTTTATATAAACTTTTTTAAGGTTTTTAAGTATCAATTTCTTAAAAAAAATAATTTTAAAATAAAAGAATTCTAGACTAAAAAGTTAACAATTTTTTATAGAGACAAAAAATAAAATTATAAAATTTTATTAAAACAGTTATCTGATCCTTAATTTTATTGTATGTTTTAAAACTCATAAATGTTTTCTACGTCTTATTTGTAATATATTCGTGTAACCAATAAGTTTTAATTTATTTTGATAAAATCTATAATTTTTAATTTTTTATGCTAATACTTTGTATTTAAAGAGTTTTATTTTTTTTCTTCCAAAACCACTTCATTTTTAAAGGTCTTCTTAAGCCTCTAAATTTGTTGGGTCTGCTTTGAACTTGAACTTTAAATTTGATTACTTTTAGTGTTCATCGGAGTTTCGATCCACCAATTTTTAGAGTTTTAAAAATTAAAATTTAACTTTAAAATATTGATTCAATAAAACTCAACTTCAAATTTTCAAGAAGTAGTTTTTTTTTACCGTGAAAAACTCAAATTTCAAGTTTTTGGACAAAAAATATTAATTCAATAAAACTAAAATTCGAGTTTTATGAAAAAATAAATCTACTTGTAGAATTCAAATCTGAGATTCACAAAATTTATTTATAAAAGTTAGTTTTGTAACAATCAGACATCAAGATTTACAGGAGTAACTTTTACTCATGTATAACTGGATAATTCCTAAACTCGAGGTGTTAATGTGAAGAGTGAGTGTGAGTGTGAGTGTTGTAAACCCCAGAGTGGCGAATTTGATTTATAATTATAAAAAATATTAAGCTTGGAAGCTGTAAGAGTATTAATAATATTTTTTTAAAATGACAGGATGAAAGGACGAAACATGTATAAAAATAAACTTCGAATTTTAAGGAAGTAACATGTATAAAAATAATATTGTTTTTGAAATCTGGTTCTAAATTATGTAAAAGTCGGACTTCTTTTTATAGAATTTTTAAATATTTTACTTGATTTTAATTAAACTTGTAGGGACCACCAACTTGAGTGTTCTAAATTACGACTATGTGCTCCTTCTATTCTTTTTTCATTGGGTGAAAATGGATTTTCTAACTTTGGTGGTTAATAACTTTGATAACTTTAGTTTATTCAGAGGATAAATTAATAATTAAATTAAATAAATAAAAATTATTTAGATGAGAGATAATGATGGATTATGAGAGAGATAAAAACAAAATTACCTATTAAAAGATAGGCAATCTCAACCCGTCATTTTTTTAAAACTTTTTAAACATATCAAACTAACTACTCATAAATTTTTGTTATTTTTTTTTTCTTGTAATATGCTAAGTATTAGATAATTTATTAGTCTATTCCATCTATTTCTTTATATGGAATAAATAATAAGGCATTCACAAAACAATAATTAATATTATATTAGAATTTAAAAACAACAAATAAATTCAAACAATTTTTATTTGGGAAATGCAACAATTAAAAAGCAACAGATGAATAAACAACATCAAATACTCCCTCCATTATCAAATACAACATAAAATTTAAATTGAATACATTAAGTTTTATTAATTTTGTTTTATCTTATATTCAAGATCATACTAGAGCCAATATCAAATGTAAACCTATTTCAAATTGAGACAAACTCTCTCTTCCCATTTTTGTACTAAACTAGAGATTGCTTTTCTAGAGGAACCATGTTCCCTCACTGCATCACCAGCTCCAAAACTCAACTTTTCAACTCTTCTCCTCAACTCCAAGCCAAAATATCCATCCTCCATTATAATCTTAATAACTCTAGCAACTTCTTCTCCTTTTATTATCCCATCTTCATCACTAATCTTTGGCCTCACAGCCACTTTAAGAATATCTGTTAATGTTGCTGCATTCATTCTTTGTTCTGCAAATAATGGCCAAGCAATCATAGGCACACCATAGACAATACCTTCTAAACATGAACCCCAACCACAATGAGTCAAAAAGCCACCTGTTGAATTGTGTCTAAGGATTTCAACTTGTGGGGCCCATGAAGGAACCACCAAGCCTTGGCCTTTTGTTCTTTCTAAGAAACCCAATGGCAAATACTTTAATGGGTCGTCATCAAAATCACAATTAGAATTAACCTTTTGTGACGAACCACTAAAATAATTAGAACTTGAATGTTTACTTGGAACTCTCATAACCCACAAAAAATTGCAACCACTCAATTCCAATCCAAAAGCTATCTCATTGATTTGTTCTTGAGTGAGTGTTCCACCACTCCCAAAACAGATAAACAAAACAGATTTTGAAGGCTTGTTGTTCAACCATTTAATACACTTTGACTCGTTGACTTTACTCTTTGACTCATTTTGAATAATGGGTCCAACAGGGTAAACACTGAGAAAATCTTCAATAGATTTGACTGCATCAGGTTCTAATTCTGTGAAGCTGTTAACAATTACACCATCTGCCAAAGAGAGTCTTTGACACAAACGAAGAATTCCTTTGTATGTTTCACTTGATCTTCCACAAAGAACAGGGTCAGGAAAATCTTTTACCTTAAAAGAAACATTAGAATTTGGAAGATCCAATGTTTTTGTCGTGTCTATGAACTCAGAGGAAAAACTCTCATCAAGTTTAGGAAGATTGAGACATAATTGAAGTCCTATAGCTGATGTAGCAGCGAAAAAATAAGACATAAGGTTGAGTTTTTTAGCTATGTCAAGAACATCACTTGAAAAAATGTCAAAAACCAAAGCAACAAGGTTGTTTTTTGATTGTGGAGAATTAATGAGGTTGTTAAGAGCTTGATACAAAGAGGGTAACGAGTGTTGAACAGTTAGTGTCATTTGTGCTGCGATGTGAAGGTTAGGAGGAAGGTCTTGGATGTTGATTTGTGGAAGGAATTGAAAATCAAATGTGTTTGGTGGAAGAGAGTTTAAGATGGCAATAGTGGAAGGTGTGGGAGAACCAAGTGTTGGAATGAGAAAAGTTACATGGAAGTTGTTGTGATGAAGAACAAGTAGTTTTGCAAATTCTACAAGTGGGATTAAGTGGCTTAGTCCTGGACATGGAACCATGGCTATGCATATTTTTTTGTCCATGGTTTTAGTTACTACTTAGCTTTTGTGATGAATTTAATTTAGGAAGTTCAGCTTGCTTTTATAAACCCATCAAAGTAGCACAAGCATTAACATTATTATCATAATAATGACAAGCCTATATTGTGGTGGTGTCACCATCTTTCATTACTTTTTCATATATACTTTTATAAAAAAATTGTAAAATATTAATATTGATAAGTTGAATTTATATTTTACATAAAATTTAAAGTATTAATTAGACTTAATTAACTTATTTTATTTCATTAAATGTTTTATAATCATAAAATATATTTATGTCAAATTTTGAATAAATAAATTTTTGCTGATTAAATTTTTCCGTATACTCTCGATTAGAGTGAATATTGAATATTGAACTGTCCAACTTAATTTTACCACGTTCTTAAATTATTGAAGGGATAACAACGTTACATATTTCTAGATTGTACCAAGTTGAATTACTAATGAACATAAAGTATTGAAGGGAGACAGCGTTACATTGTGGAATTTCCTTCTAGATTGTACCAAATGCAATTACTAATGAATATGAATTATTGAATGAAGGGGGACATCTTTTTCATGTGGTCAGAAAAGAGAGACGATGCAGCCCGCCTCTAGGTTTTAGGGATTTTTATTTTTATTTTCTCAAATCACTTTTCTAGTATAATTAACTTTTTTTATTTTATTTAAATAAATATTTTTTATACTTATTTCATTTTCTTTTATATTTTATCTATAATTTATGTGTGTATTCAAATGTTGGTGTAAAATTGTTTTTGTTGTCTTAGTGTTGTGTTTTTAGAGGTAAAGACAGTTTTCACATATACTAAGGTCATCTTTATTTATCAGAAGACTATGGTTAATTTGGAGAAATCTTAACGACTTAAATTTAAAGTTGAAGCATAATCGATTTCAAGACAGTAAACTATCAATTTAAAACTACTCTTGTGTGTTTATAACTATATTTTATAAATATTTATAAGTAAATTATAAGACGTAAATTTTCCGTATGTTTAGGGTCTCTGTTATTTGTATTTATAATAAATAAAAGAAAAGTTAACACGTGTCTCAAAGACATATGAATGATTTAAATATATAAATTTTATTTTAAATGTTGTGTTTTTTAACTTTTTAAAAATTTAAATGTTGTGTTTTTTAATTTAAAACAATTATTAATAAAACATAAGTTTAATTCCAGTTTTAATTCTATTAGTTTTATTAATTTTTAAAATTAATTATTATATTTTAAAATTTAATAATTTTAATCTTTTTTTTAATTTTTTAAATAAAAAATATTAATATAACATATTTTAAAAATATTACATAATTAT
>JBBPBS010001102.1:390379-421196 GCA_037974835.1 Cicer judaicum
ATTGTATTTATAATCAATGTATTTTTTGATTTTAGTCCATATAATTTATATTTTATTTTATTTTAATTTTTTCAAATATGTTTATATTTGTTTTTTTCCTTGTTTTTTTTAGTTTATGTAAAATTAATTTTTATTAGAATAAATATTATAATGTATATAATATTTAATTATTTAATTATTTAATTATTAATGATATAAAAATTGTATAGATTAATTTTAATAAAAATCAATTTTGTATAAACTAAAACAAAATAACAAAGACAAAAAAACAAAATAAAAAAATATTTTTTCAAAAATAACAGTGGCTAAAACTTAAAGAACACATGTTTATAAATATCAAACATATATTTAAATCTATGATCAGTTATTATTAATTGTATGAGTAAAGTAAAAAATTAGAAGGGATTTGCATGCTCTTTCACAATCCTTATCCTCAACTCTCTCCTTCACCAATTTTAGTTTTATTTATTTCTTATATTTTCTCTCTCTTCTTCTTATCATTTTTTATTTAGCAATTGTAGGATACAAGTGCCTCCATACGGGTGACACATTGATGCCATGATTCAAATATTTGATACATTATATCATTATAAAATATAATAATTTATATGTTGATTTTTTTTTATTTTACAATTTCTTTGGTACATAAAAAGAAAATTTTATTGTCTATTTATATTGTTTCTCATCATTTTTTTTTAATTTCTGATCTATCTTTTTTGCTTTAAGCTTCTCATTTTTTTTTCTTTCTATATTTTTGATTTTTTTTAAAGCAAACTAAATAAACAATGTAACTTGAGGAAAAATGGAAGCTTGTTATAGATGAAATGAGGTATAAAAAGAAGAAAAATGAATGAAAAAAAATTGGTATTATTTATAAGATAGAAATTTGTAGAATAATAGAATACGTATGTTATTTGGTATATCTTGATGTAGTTTGTTAAAAATGATATAAAAAAATGAAGAGATTAAATTAACAAAAAAAAAATCAAAATGTGTTTGATCATTTATCTTTGTTCTTCTCTTCCAACTTTTCTGCAATATGAGAAGAAAAAGAAGATTAAAAATGTAAGAAGATGAAAAATGTACAGACAAAAAGTGAGAGAAAATATAGAAAGAAACACGTAAATTTGAAATGAGATAAGATATTATAAAATTTGATGTAGAGTAGGAAGAGAAATTTGCAAAATGATTGGAAAATAAAATAACTATGTTTTGGTAAGTGACAAAAGTTTTTGTTGAGTAAAAAGGTGATGATGTTTCGGTAAGATGGAACATGTGGGTAGTTTGATAATTCATTTACAAAAAATTTTCTTATAATATAGATTTGATGTAGAGCAGGAAGAAAAATTTGCATAATACTTTAAAAAAAAGTAACTATGGTTAAGGTAAATGACAAGAGTTTGGTTGAATAAAAAAGTGATGATGTGTCAACAAGATACAGATAAGATCAAAGTCCCTCAATTTAAAAAAATTAAAATTTAGAAGAACTAAAAATGTAAAAAAAATTAAAATTTAAAATAATCTGTGATATAAAATAATATATTTGGTTTAAAAGAAAAAAAATAATGCAATGAAAGAAGAGGTATTTTAAATAATTTATAAGTTATTTTGGATATCTTCACAAATAAAGGAAGAACAAAAATAAATTTGTGAAAGCTTTTACTCCTATTTTGTCTCTTCTAATAATTTAAATCAAACACAAATTTTAAATATTATTTACAACCCACTCTATATTATCATATGTACAACATTAGATCTAGCCGTTTACATGTTTTCTTATAAATTAACTAATCAATTAACAATATGACTAACACAGAAAGTTAATTAACCTAAACTAATTAAGTTTCCATGGATAGAAAAACACACATTGCAGTAGTTACAGTTCCCATTGTAAGCCATCAAATATCAATCTCAGAGTTTTGCAAGAAACTCCTTAATCTCAATCCTAACATTCACATCACCTTAATCATTCCAGTATTAGATTCACTCTCCAATGCTTCCAAATCCATCATTATTTCTCTTTCATCTCTCAAAATAAATACCATTGTTCTACCTTCAATAAACTTGCCCCCACAAACTGCCCCTACACTCATACTCCCTCTTGCAATGACTCTAACTATGCCATTTATCATTGAAACATTAAAGTCAATAACATCAAAAGTAGTTGCTATAGTTGCTGATTATTTTGCCTATGAAGTTTTCCAATTAGCAAAAAAACACAACATTTTATCATACACATTTTTTCCTTCATCAGCCACTGTTTTATCACTTTGTTTCAATTCAACATTTCTAAATGAAACAATTACTTGTGAGTCCAGAGATTTAAAACAACCAATCCAAATCCCAGGTTGTGTTGTTCCTATTCAAGGAACTGATCTTCCATCTTCATTTCAAGACAGGACTAGTGAATCTTACAAACATTTTCTTCGGCGTTCCGAAGGGATAAACCTTTGTGATGGAATATTGGTAAATAGTTTTGTTGAATTTGAATCAAAAGCAGTGAAAACCATGATGGAAAAAAGCATCAATGGTGATCAACCTCATGTTTACATGGTTGGACCTATTGTGCAAAAAAATTGTGACAATACTCAAAATGGATCAGAATGTTTATCATGGTTAGATGAACAGTCACAAAGTTCTGTTGTGTTTGTTTCATTTGGTAGTGGAGGAACAATTTCTCAAAAACAAATGAATGAGTTAGCATATGGATTAGAATTGAGTAACCAAAAGTTTCTTTGGGTTTTGAGAGAACCAAAAGATATAGCTAGTGCTAATTATTTTGGTGTTTCTTCTATACAAGAAGACCCTTTAAGTTTTTTACCAAAAGGGTTCTTAGAAAGAACAAAAAAGCAAGGATTTTTGGTTTCAAATTGGGCACCACAAGTTAAGATTCTTAGTCACAAAGCTATTGGTGGATTTCTAACACATTGTGGTTGGTTTTCTACAATTGAGTGTGTTGTGAATGGTTTGCCAATAATAGCTTGGCCACTTTTTGCTGAGCAAAGAATGATTGCAACAATTCTAGCTGATGGACTTAAAGTTGCTATTAGGCCAAAGGTTGATCATGAGAGTGGCATTGTGGAAAAAAGTGAAATTTCCAATGTGTTGAAGAGGTTAATGGTAGAGGATGAAGGAATAGAGATTTGTGAGAGGATGAGATTTTTGAAATATGCTGCTGCTGATGCAATAGAAGTAGATGGATCTTCCACAACAACCTTGTCTCAATTGGTCACAAAATGGACCAATTTAGAAGGCTGCAATGGAAGTTAGTTTTATAACTTCTCTACATTTATGCATATCTTTGTTTTTCTTAGCTTGTTTCAGCCTTCACTTTTGTTTGAATAAACAAATAAATTCTACTTTCTCATGGTCCATTTTATTATGCATTTTTATCATCATTTTGAGTCTTTTATTTTTTGGATATTACTAATTACCACTTGGAGAAGATGAGATATGTTTCCAACCAACAATACAAGTATCCTCTTATAGGCAGGATGAGATTATTTATATTTTTCAAAAGATATGATGAACTCTATCACTATACTAGCTGTATGTTTATCTACGTACATATTTAGAACATGTAACATAAATTTTATTAAGAATTCTATTTTTTTAGAATGGAGAGGATGTCAAGTCTTTAGTGACACATACTCGTTTAGAACAAAATTCACTTGACAATCAAGATAATTGTAAATGGATAGATTGAAACATTAAATATAGTTTTAAAAATCGGATCGAATCAATTAGTTCAGTTAATGAAATTGAAAATCCATCTATTTGTTGGTCGGCTAATCTTGTTTAAATCATAGTCCGATCAAGTTGGAACTTTGATTAATTAGCAAATTTTCAAGTTAAAAATAGATTTGTTAATTTTTTTTTTTTAATTTGTAAATTCATTGTAAAATAATGATATGGAGGTAACCCTTTATTAAACTTATGCAACTTTTAATTGTATCTAATAATGTAAAAATAATAATAATTTTTTACTCAATGTAATAATAATGTAAACTCTAATCACTTGAACAACAGTTTTAGTTCTCCAACGTGACCCCTAAACTTTTCCATTTTAATGCCAATTGTGTAAGTGTCCTTGTTGAAGATCCATTTTCCTTCAAAGCATCAATAGCATCACCTTTCAACTTTTCCATTCTTTGTCTAATTTCCTTTCCTTCTTCACCTACCATTAAATTCTTTACAACCTTATCAATCTCTCTCCTTTCCACTATACCTTTCTCATTAAGTTTAGGCCTAATTGCCACTTTCAAACCATCAGTTACCAAAGCAGCATTCATCTTTTGTTCAGCAAAAAGTGGCCATGCAATTAATGGAATTCCATTTACAACACTCTCAAGTGTTGAATTCCAACCACAATGTGATAAAAATCCACCAATTGAACTATGAACAAGAATTTCAATTTGAGGTGCCCAATATGGAACTACAAAACCTTTCCCTTTTGTTCTTTCCAAGAAACCATTTGGTAAAAATTGAAAAACATCTTTTTTATATTCATCACTACCAATGTCATCAATAACACCAAATTTATTTGGTGGCCTTAAAACCCACAAAAAATTTTGACCACTCAATTCTAATCCATATGCAAGCTCAATTATTTGATCATTACAAAGTGTTCCACCACTTCCAAAGGAAACATATAAAATGGATTTTTCTTCATGCTTATCTAACCATCTAAAATATTCACTATCACTAATTCCCTTATTATCACATGAAACATTATTTTGTATAAAAGGTCCAATTGGATATATAGAAGGAATTCCTTCACTCTCTTTTTGTTGCAAAGCTTTTATGGTCATTTCTTCAAGCCCAAGAAAGCTATTAATCATTATACCATCAGCTAAATAAAATCTATCATTAGCTTCCAAAAAAATCTTGTATGCTTCGCCAGATCGATCTTGCATCGGGTCAGGAAGATCGCTACCATTAATCGGTATGCAACCCGGAATTTCTATAGGTTCTAATAGTTCTTTGTACTCGGAACAAAACTTTTTGTCTAGTTTGGAAGAATATAAACAAAGTGATAGTAACATAGTAGTGGATGGAAAATATGAATAGGCCAAAATATTGAGTTTTTTAGCTAATGGTAACGCTTCGGTTATTAAACCGTCGGCAACAATAGCAACAAGTTTTGAACTAGAATGTAATGTGTTTATTGCATCATAAATTATAGGAATGGAACGATATATAGTGGCTTGAACTTTGACGGCAGGGTGAATATCTTTTGGTAAGTCTTCTAAATTTATTGGTGGAAGAAAAATGTAGTTAATGGTTGATGGAAGAGTTTCAAATAGAGATTTGACATTGTTGCATGGTGAACCAAATATTGGGTTGATGCATGTGACATTAATGTTTTTGTCTAGATTGATCAATTTCTTGGCGAATTCAAGAATTGAACGTAGATGGCTATAAACAGGAACTGTAACTATGGCTATGTGAGTTTTGGTCTCCATTTGATTATTTAATATTGGCATTGTTGTTGAAATATGGATAAATTTATAAGAATTAAAGAGTTATGTTTAATATTAATAACTCTCTTTTGGTTTGAAACCTCTTTTACTTGAATTAATCATAGAATTGATGTTCATATTTTAACTTATATACAAAATTGAAGTGCTTCAATATTAATACAAATGAAACCTCTCTCTTGATTTGAAACCTTTAAAATTAGAAACCGAAGGTTTGTTAGATTGTAAAAAACCACCACCATAATTGAGAGTTAATTTCTTGTTTAGAATATAAAGGCTTAATTGACACCGTGTTTTGTGTTCGAATTTAAAAACTCACGTGTATAAATTTTTTAAATATATACGGATTAAGGTACATTTTCTTTTTTAGATTTTTTTTGTTGCGTCAAACTTTTCTTTTGAGATTTATATTATAAAATAATTATTTATGGATATTAGAACCATTAGCATTTAAAATAAGGGAAGGAGGCACTATAAATATAGAAAATTTAAATGTAAAAGCTCCGGTTTACATATATTTTTTATCTTTGCAATTATAATTTATTTATTTATTTTGGTCATATAAATTTTTTTGTTTGATTAGCATCCCTGTAAATATAATTTTATTTTAAAATAATTATTTCTTTAAATTTATGTCACAAAAATTATAATACCGTTAAAACAAAATATTTTTTAACAAAAAAAAAAACAAATTGATTCCAAATGTTTCGGTCTTCTTTCTTAGAAAACACTAAATTGGATATTCTTCTTCATCGTTTCAGTCTTCTTGGCGTGGAAATTAAGAGATATTAGGGGAATATATGGAAAAGTGCAAAAGTGGGAGTATAATTTGGTTGTAGAGGGAGGAGAGGCAAAGAAGAAAGTCCTAGACCTAGTAATGGTAAAGGGTGATGAAGTTATTTGTCATGGTGACATAGTTGAACTTTTAATCAATTTTATTATGTGTTTCCAGATTTTATTTTATGAATTGCGATACAATGTGAGGAATTCTACAACGAGAAGATGACTAAAACGATGAAGAAGAATGTGTAATTTAAGTTTTTTTTTGGGAAGAAGACTCAAACATTTAGGGTTGATTTTAGGTTAAAAAATGTTATAATTTAATTATATTTGATTTTTTTTGTTAGAAAAATTGTTACGTTTAAACAATGTTACAATTTATGTAACAGAAACTAGATTAAAGAACTATTTTAAAATGAAACTATACTTGCAGGGATGTTAATCAAACAAAAAAACTTACGAGAACTAAAATAAAATAGAGTTATAATTGCAAAGGCCAAAATAAAAAAAGTTATAATTGCAAAGACCAAAATAAATAAAAAAGATTATAATTGTAAGGACCAAAACATATTTAAACAAAATTTAAATGTACTGTTTTTACTAACTATTAAAAAAATTGAGGATTTCAACGGAGTAGCAACAAACATGTATGCATATGAGTAGTGCTGTAGATGAGATAACCGCATTTTTCATTGAGATGTTTGCTTTTTAAATATGATGAGAGGAATGTGTTATACCATGATTACTTGGTGGAATAGTATACTCTATCTGTAACCATCAAATTGAAGGAACAAAAAGAAATATTACATAGTATATTTTGGAATTTAATTTAATATTAATTGAAATTTACCTTGCAATCATGGATTATTAGAGAATCTATTTTTTTACTATGATCAGTTGCATCGTGAATATAAAATCTAACAGGAATATGATGTTGCTTTCAATCAACCCATGTTAGTTTTTATCTTATGGCAAACTTTCTCCTAATTTTTTCAATTTGCACTCTATATCATCCTTATAACAAAATAATACTCTTTTATAATTTGGAGACAATGGTTTGTCATCAACATCAAATGTGTCATTATAAAAATTCTTCAGCAAATTAATAAAATGATTACACCTACACTCCGAACAACTTTTTTTATCTATTGCCTCACATGTATCAATTACCATGCGATTGAAGAGTCACTTTTCTTGGAATCCAATTGGAACATTTTTAGGATCACCAAGTTCAACAACATAAGGATTTGGAAGTTTTGAAATGACCTTCCATATGATCATGAGGAATTGGTGAAGTAGTATTCCATACTTTTGATTGGTATTTAATTGCAAACCAAAGGGTGTAGGAATGCTTCATTTAATGGTACAAAATTTTCTTCTTCATTAACTATTTCACTATCAAAACTTTTTACTCGACCCTTTGGAAATTCTATATCTAAAAAAGTTTTCGCTGTAACTCTTTTGAGTCCCACTTTAATTTAAAAAAAATAAAAGTAGTTTGTTTTTAGGTTGTTATTAATTTCAAATTCAGCCCCCGAATAAATTGCACTTGTTGTAGTTGATAGCAATACCATCATTGATGATAAAATATTAACGTTTTACATATATCAAACACATGGTAAATATTTTTTCTTTGCCCTGATAATGAAATTTTGTGCATATTGATGTTGATTTTGACGTTTTTTTTTATATAGAAAAACTCAACAATATAGTGAAACCGGCCTGACTATGTGTCAATTAAAGAATGACGTTGACCGACTATTTTTATCAAACGTGTAAGGTGTATTCAGTTTTATAAGTTGTTTTAGTAATTTTGGTTGTTATTAAACGTTGTTGAGTTGTTTAAATAATGTGTTTTTGCATAATATTTTTTAATTTATAAATACATAATTATATTTGTCAATTATATAGCGCATATTTTTATTTTTAGGTACATGTATTGTTAAATATATTATATTGTTGTAAATCTTACAAGTGTTTCAGTATATCTATTAAAATGTTGATTAGTTAAAGTCTTTCGGAACAATGAGAGAGCATACTCAACTTTTAAGAGAAGGCTAAATTATAAAGAGTAAATATACTTTTAACTTTAAGGTACAAAAATCAACCAATAAATATAATATTTACATTAAACTTACAAAATATAGGTCTTTGTCTTCCATAAAAACTTAAAAATAGGGTTATTTTTTTTAATCATATTCTTCTTAATCTTTATCATTAATTTCTCTCAAACGCTGAACCATAAAAAATAAAAAAAAGATTGCCTAAATTTTCATTTCTTCCGTTATTTTTTTTCTTATTCATATTCTTGTCTAAGTTTTAGTCCTCTCTAATAATTTGTTTTGAGTACATTCACATAAAAATCATTTTTTATAATTGATATTGTTTTTAAAAAAAATATTGTCATTAAAGACGACAAACACAAAACGACCTTTGTTTTTTTTTGTAAAAAAAAATATACATAAGAAATAACTCCTAGATTATTGAATACCAAAATTACCAAAATAACTCCTAGATTTTTATGACATTAAAATTATATTTTTCTAAAACCATTTTAATTAAAATCATCCATACATGATTTGATAGAACACACTATATATGATTATTTTACTTTAGTCTCTTAGATTGAATCTTTTTCATGTTTGATTCAAATCTCTCTTAATTATTTAAAAGTATATTTAAAAAAAAAAACATGATTTGTATATTGCCATAATATTGTCCGGTAGGGTGACTTTTCCTCGTTAAAGTTAAGGTATCATTGTCCATGTTCGATCAGAATTAGCATATGTTTAATTTAAAAAATAAAGATATCACAATTGCACAAAAAAATAACAATTGATTAAGTACAACATCAACAAACTCGTAAAAAAACAAATAAAATTTAATTTCTATTATTCAAAAGTATATGTGATTGAGAGAGTGGGAGTCAAAAGAAGAAAAAATAAAGTGGAAGTGCCATGAAAAGATCTTTTCAACTAACAAAAGTTTCTTGTGTAATAACCTTTTTTTTCTCAATATTATTAAAAGTTGATCACATACAATATTGTAGAAATTCTAAACCTGAGTTGGTCTATATATATTTTCAGGTAATCTATCCGCCAAATAGATATACATATGTCCCATAACTCCAGTGCGATAGCCACTTTTATATCTAGATTCCATGGTCACAATTTCGCCATCTTTAATCTTGATTGAACCTAGTTCTGGATAACACGTAGACATTCCCACCACGTAACCTTTTTCATTACCAGGTTCCTCTCCCTTTCCATATGTTGGGTTTGAAGTACATAAAACCCTCCCATCCTAAATTCATGAAAATATTCTTACAATAATGTAGAAAAGTAAAATTTATGACTTAAGGAACATGGCAAGCAGACTACAATTATTTTTTTATATAAAATACAAGCACACACATAAATTAATAAGACATGCATATTGATAGAATCATAATGACTATGAATGTATGCAAGACAATAATATTTTTAACATGTTAGTACCCGTCTGCACGTTAATATAATATAACGAACATTACCTGTCCATATATAGTTCCGTTAATGGCACCTGTATGCATATGAGCAGTGCCGTAGATGAGATAACCCCCTTTTTCCATTGGGATGTTTGCTTTCTGAATATGAGGAGGGGAATGCTTTATACCATGATTACTTGGTGGAATAGTATACTCTGCCTGTAACCATCAAATTAAAGGAACAAAAAAGTAATATTACATATTATGTTTTGGAATTTAATTTAATATTAATTGAAATTTGAAACCAATTGAAATTTACCTGGCAATCATGGATTATTAGGGAACCAATTTGTTTTACTCGATCAGTTGCATCAAGTATATAAAATCTAACAGGAATTTGATGTTGGTCCCAATCAACCCATGTTATTTTGTATCTTATGGCAAGCTTTCTCTTAGGTGCTTCAAAACCTTTTTTCAATTTGCATTGTAATTCATCTTTGCAACAAAATAATCCTCCTTTATAATTTGGGGATAATGGTTTGCCATCGACGCCAAATGTCTCATTATAAAAATTCTTTGGCAAATTAATAAAATGGTTACATCTACACTCCGAGCAACTTTTCTTATCTTTTGCGCCACGTGTATCAATTACCATGAAATTGAGGAGCCACTTTTCTTGGAATCCAATTGGAATATTTTTAGGATCCCCAAGTTCTACAGCATAAGGGTTTGGAAGTTTTGAAATCGTTCCTCGTGATTCACCACCCAAGCCCCAATAAGCTGGAAGAATATAACTATTACATGTTCCTTGATTTCTAATGTAAATAGCACCTTCCATAGGATCATGAGGAATTGGTGAAGTAGTATTCCATACTTTTGATTGGTATTTAATTGCAAACCAATGATGTAAGTATGCTTCATGTAATGGTACAGAATTTCCTTCTTCGTCAACTATTTCACTATCAAAGCTTTTTACTCCAATATGACCTTTTGGAAATTCTATATCTAAAAAAGTTTTTGCTGCAACTATTCCAGGTCCCACTTCAAATTTCTGAGAAATAAAAGTAACAGTCTTTAGGTTGTTATTAATTTCAAATTCAGCACCTGAATAAATTGCACTTGTTGTGGTTGATAGCAATACCATTATTGATGATAAAAATACTAACATTTTACATATAACAAACTTCATGGTGAAGATTTTATCTTTTCTCTAGTAATGATATTTTGTGCATATGGATGTTGATTTTGGTGCTTTTTATATAGAAAGGTACACCAATATAGTGAAACTAGTGTGACTAGGTGTCAATTAAAGAATGATGTTGATTGTCTATTTATATTGGGTGGTTAAGGTGTATTCCGTTTTTAAGTTATTTCAGTAATTTTTGTTGTTATTATTGTTGAGTTGTTTTGATAAAAAATCGAAAAAGAGTTGCTACGATTATTAGTTAGTTAAAAAAATGTGTTATTTTAATATCAAAATACTGACATCTTATGTGTCTATCTCTATTTTTCTCTTGTTATCGCCTGCAAAAGACACCGTATTTGACATCAAAATTTTGATTTCAAAATATTATATCTCTAGACAAAAAAGTGGTTTCGTCAATTATATAACTATATCTATACAAATATACAAAAATTACTTTTTTTTTTTTACAAAAATGATTTTAACATTTTCATACCTTTAAATAATGGGTTTTTGAATATATATTTTTTTAATTTAAAAATATATAATTATGTTTGTCAATTATATAACCTTTAATTTTTTTTAGGTACATGTACTTTAAAATATATTATATTATTGTAAATCTTGCCAGTATTTCAGTATATCCATAAAAATGTTGATTAGTTAAAGTCCTTTATAAGGAATGGAAGAGCTAACTCAACTTTTATGAGAACGGTAAATTATAAAAATATACTTTTTTAATTTAAGGTATAACAATCAACCAATACATAGAATATTTACATTAAACTTTAGTTTATAAAATTTAGGTCTTTGTCTTACATAAAAACAGGGTTATTCTTTTTATCCATATTCTTCTTGATCGTGTTCCTTAATTTCTCCGGAAACTTGAACCATAAATGATTTGTTTTCTCTAAATTTTCATTTTCTTCCTTTATTTTGTTTATTCTTCATATTCTTGCCCAAATTTTAGTCCTCCTAATAAAAAGTTGTTTTGAATATATTTTTGTATAAATCATTTTTTATAAATGACTTTTTGTTTTAAAAAAATATTATCATTAAAGTGGACAAAAACAAAATGACTTTCTTTTTTTAAATCTAAAGCAAATAATCTCTACATTATTGAATATCAAAATCACTTATTTATAATTCATAAAAAATAGTTTTTAAACTATATCTTTTAAAGACTTTTATGACATTAAATTATGTCTTTCTAAAACAATTCTAATTATATTCATCGATGTAGTATTTGGTATAACACATTATATATGATTATTTAACATAAACATTATTTTACTTCAATCTCCTAGACTTAATCTCTTTCATATTTTATTCAAATCTCTCTTTCTTAATTATATAAAAGTATTTTTTTTTTTATTAAAACAAGATATGTGTATCGTTTAAAATTATATTTTTTGATACAAAAATAATATTTTTCCGTCATGTGTAAGAAAGAAAATATATTCATGTAATATATTTGAGTCCCCTTCAAAGAAATCAAGCAAGCTCTACCTCTACTAATTTGTAGACACCCTCAAAGAAATTAAGCATCCTCTACCTCTACTAATTTGTAGACACGTATCTATGAAGTTGCTACTACAAAGTTAGTAACTTCGGTGCCATCTAAATACATAAATACTTTTACTTGTATTTGTTTTCCGCACATTCAAAACATGCCAAATTACTTAATATCAAAATAATAAATTCACAAACACTTTGAAAAGATTAAATTCATAGGTTTGCAAGTGGTATTCCGTAAATATGTAAGAAAATTAATATGGTATCTATATTGTATATTAATGAAATATTTAGTTTTGGTTTGATATTATTCCTTCCAATTGTACCTTTCATTTAATCTAATTAATTATAATTTTATCTTCGTTTTATATTATTAAATAATTGATTTTTTTATATCTATGTCATTAAATAAAATATACTAAATTTTCATCGCTTTAGATAATATTGTCTAGGTTTTGGTGGTACTGTCATGATATTGTCTGATAGGGTGACTTTTCTTTCTTAAAGTTAGGGGATCTTTGTCCATGTTCGATCTGGATTAGCATATGTTTAATTTAAAAAATAAAGATATCAAAGTCGTAGAAACTCTTCACCTGAGTTGGTCTATATATATTTTCAGGTAATCTATCCGCCCAAGGTAATCTATATACGTATGTCCCATAGTTCTTGATAAAATCATAAAGATTATAAAAGTATGTAAAACAATAGAATTTTTAACATCTTAGTACCTATTTGCACGTTAATATAATATAACGAACATTACATGTCTATATATAGTTTTGTTAACGACACTTGTATGCATATGAGCACTGTCGTAGATGAGATAACTGTCTTTTTCCATTTGTGATGTTTGCTTCGATAAAAAAAATCGAAAAAAGAGTTGTTACGAAATCTAGTTAATTAAAAAATATGTGTTATTTTGACATCAAAATATCGACATCATTTGTGTTTATCTCTATTTTTCTCTTGTTTTTCATCGTATGCCGTATTTGACATCAAAATTTTGATTTCAAAATATAATGTCTCTAAACAAAAAAAAGTGATTTTGCCAATTATATAACTATATTTATACAAATATACAAAAATTACTTTTTTTTTTACAAAAATGATTCTAACATTATCATACTTTTAAATAATGGAATTTTGTATATATATATATATATATATATTTTTTTTTTTAATTTACAAATATATAATTATGCATGAATATTATCATGATATTTTACTTCAACTTGCTAGACTAAACCTCTTCGATGTTCCGTCCAAATCCCTCTTTATATTTTTGCAATTATATGTTTGATATTTGGTGCTTTGTTTTTTCAATTTTGTTCAAATAAAAAATTATTTTTTATTGTTTGAAGGGTCTTATTTCATATTTTTTTAAAATTATTTAGTTAAAAAATTTATTTTTTGACAAAAAATGAAAAGATAAAAATAGTAGTGTCTGACATTTGTGTCTCTTAATAGATAAGGGAGAAATATATCACAAAATAAAATAAAAAAACGTGGAACTTAATTCATTAACGAAATAAAATAATATAATTATCTTTATCTTTTTTGAAAAATTCAAAATTACGTTCCATCAATTTTTACTAAGATTTTCTGCATTAATCATTAGTTTAGTTTTTTTCTTTCATGTACTCGCCCATTTTTTTTTTCCATGTTATTTTGAAATAGGTTTTCATAAGATAAGTTTTCTTCTTCTTTCCGATTTCTCTGATCATCTTTTTGTTTTTTCTATGTCTTATCTTTACTTTGTTGATACGATTTTTTTTTCGTGTGTGTATTTATTTATTATGGAAGGTAGATTAATCAATTTTAAAATACATGTATTAAACTAATAAATTTTGAAGTAACTAATTTAAAATATCTTAATTGTTCTGTAATAGCAACTTACACAACAAAAATTCTATTAAGTAAATACTAAGTACTCTTTATGATAATTTTGTAGGTTAAAAATTACTTTTATAAAATTATATATAAATAAATTAAATATCATTTTTATTTAATAAATAGCAAGTGTTTGCTAGACTTTTGACCATTTAGTTGCGTTGTCAATTTTATCTCCTCTTACAAATACCATATCAATATTCCGAGGGCTAAAACCCCTTTTACACATTGTGACATTGTTTTTGACTGTTTATTTTATTTTTAATTTTTATAAATATAAATATTTTTAATTTTTTGCACTCGTAAAAATTCATTTCTATTCTATTTAAAAAGTCTAAAATAATTTAAAATTCAAAAAATTTATATATGTAATGACTAAAATAAAAAATTTATGTTCATATATATAATGGTATTTATTATCTATTCAATATTTAATAAAAAAATAAAAGAAAAACAAAATACACGAAGAATATAAACTAATTTCATATTAATAATAAGTATTAATGTGATGAACTCGGTGTGTAGCTATAATATGAATGGTGAAATAAAGTATTGACGAGGGAGCAGTTGTGTTTGTTTATGTAATAAAATAATACGTGATGATGTATCTATATTTCAAGATCTATTTCGTTGAAACTGGCAATTCTCTCTCTAAAGACAAAGAGAAAAAATGGATTCAACTACTGGAGAGTATTATCAAAACGTCGTCGTAATGAGACACGGCGATCGCATCGATAACTTGGATCCTTTATGGGTATCCAATGCAACCCAACCATGGGACCCACCTCTAATCCAAGAAGGTCGTGTCAGGGCATTCTGTACGGGTCGTAAGTTTCGTAACATTTTTGGATTTCCTCTCCATCGTGTTTTCGTTTCACCCTTCCTCCGCTGCATTCACACCGCTTCCGAAGTCATCGTCGCCCTCTCCTCCGTCGATGAAAGTCCCGATGCCCTCACCGGTGACTCCCTTACCATCGATCCTTCCAAACTCAAGGTCACTCTAATTATTATATTGTATGATTAGTTAGGATGATTTGGATATTTAACATGTATAATATGGTCTTGTTATATGAGTTTAATTTGTATGCAGGCCTCTGTTGAATATGGGTTATGTGAAATGATGAACACGATTGCAATTAGGGCTGACGTGGCTCCTAAAGATGGAAATTGGGGTTTTGACTTATCAGAGCGTGAGGCCATGCTTCCATCAGGTACAGTGGATAACAATGTAGAAAGGATCTATAAAAAGGTATAATATAATACACTCTTCTTTCATTTTTGTATTGAAATTATAAATATTTGATCATTTGAGGAACTTGTCACTTTAGTTGCCTGAGTGGGAGGAGTCGGTTTCGCAAACGAGGGCTAGATATGAGCAAATAATTAAAGACCTTGCTGATAAACATCCTTCTGAAAACTTGCTGCTTGTCACACATGGTATGTATCATATTCTATTTTCTGTTTTGTAACACTTGAAAGCCACCTTTTTGTTAATGCAATCTTTTTTGTGCAAGTTGAATTCTAATTAGATTGCACCTTTTTGCAGGGGAAGGAGTTGGGGTGGCTCTATCTGCATTCAAAAAGGGTTCTGAAGTACTTGAAGTTGATTATTGTGGATATGTTGAACTCAGACGCCTGATTTTCATGAAAGATCAGTCATATACTGCAGGAGAATTTGAAGCTCTTACTAATACTGGCCAAACTGGAGTTAAATATACCATCTAAAGTCATTTTGACCAATGACATCAGTTAAAAACAATGGTTTTCCATATGCCAGATTCTCACTTGTTTATCACTCTGCTTAATTTTACATTGGAGTTTTTCCAATGTCCAAATGACTTTTTCATTGTGCATTGCTTGATTGAGTAGTAGAGTTTTAGCCGCACATTTATTGAATAGTAAAAAGATAGGAGGAAAATAAATAGTTGGTTGTACAATAATGAATAATGTGGCTATGATGTCTATCTTTTATTATGAGCTTTTATTATGTTGTCTTTCTTTTCTCATCAAGCAAACAAGCTTTAGCATGAAATACAAAAAAGAAAGATCAGTCATATACTACAGGAGAATTTGTATAATTTACCAATTAATTGATAGTATGTGATTGTTCACACTTTTTCAATGTATTTTTTTGACGTTATTTATCAAAATTGATGTGTGATGTCTATAAAAGACATATTGTGTCCACAAGTATTAGCTTAAGTGGTTGAATTGAGATGTCTAAAAAAAAGTATGTGCAAAATAGATGACCCTTTGGCTGTTTAATCACATTTATTTATCCATTGAACTCAAAATTTTGTGTAAGAAATTCAAATTAAATTCTACTTGGACTAACTTAATTTTGGTGACTACATAAATCAGTCTTAATTCATTTATTCCAAAACTACTTATATTGTCACTATCAGACAACTTTTTTAATACATGTAATCTAGATTGTAAACTTAATTCATCTCCACAAAAACGTGTTTGTTAAGAATTCCCAAGACTTCATAAACTCTATTGAGATAGTAATCTAATTATCTAGTTTAAAAAGCATGTGGATATCATTGCATAAATATCAAACATCCCAAGACATCAACTACTATTTCCCAAAAGAGCCAAGATAATGCAAAAGCCCCAAACTTTAACAAGTTGACCGACAAAAAGACCAACATTATGGACATTTGCAGTGTCTCTTTCTAGCTGTCCTAAAAATGATATCAATGACCCAAATTACAATGACTAGCCAAATTTTTAAGTATTACAAATACTTATCAGCCTAAAATTGCTAACACAGCTACATACAGAAGATATAACAAAATGGCAAAACAAATTCAGAGCTTAGATGGACTTGAAGGTGGCTGATTTATGTCATCAAACATGTACTGAGGGAAATCATCAAAGAAATTATCAATGTTTCTGTTGCTATCAATTCTACAACTCTCTGATGGATCAAAGAAAGGGAATTTAAGAGGATGTTGTGGAACCATTCCAAATTCAGATGAATCCAAGGGACCAAACACATCAAATAAATTTTGATCGTCAACTCTTCCAAATAGGTCTTGTTGGCTTTCCATTGGAAAAGTAAGATCAGTTTGGAGTTCTGAAAATTGAGGAAATGCAATGTGTTCATTGCTTGCAAAAGGGTTAAACTCTTGTTCGACGTAGCTTGTGTCGAAACTCGGCTGCTCGGTTTTTATAAGATCTGCTAATGGCACCATTTTGATAACTTGTTCAGAATTCTCAATGCAAGGTAGTGAACATGATTGAGGCCTTGTTGATGATTCTCCCTCTGATGAAGAAGTGAACTTAGGAGCCTGCAAATCAACAGCTTTATGTTACTCATTTTTCAAAATCTTCTATTGTGTTCTCTTAGAAAGCAAGGAAATTGTAACCCCTTGTAGCTGATTCAATGGTAGAAATTACATGTAGAGAAGTTTCTGAGATGTGTCGAAACATTAGAAACAAATTGGGAAACTTGCCAAAGATATCTGGCTAGTGTCATAGGGTATCGGACACTAATGTATGTCAAACACGGAGACACGCCTAGTTCTAAGAGTGTCGATATTTCATATGAAGCACAAAATCCTACAGAAATGTAACGGAGAGAAAAGACTTAAAAAAAAGGAACTTTTGTGTTGTATACCTTTGAAGTTGGAACAGAGGCAGAATCTTTAGTTTTATTTTTGTGTGACTTTAAGGTTGTTGTTGACGATGATGTTTTGAGAAGCCTAGCCAACCTCTTTTGCCTACTGCTCCAGAAATTTTTGACATCATTGTCTGTTCTTCCTGGCAAAGAGGATGCAATCTTAGCCCACCTGTTCCCAAATTCTCTCTGCAAGTCTATCACAATCCTTTCTTCCTCTACACTAAACTTGCACCCACTTTCATAGAGAAAGAGACACCCCAAACACAAAAAATCAAATTAAAAAACATCAAATAATTAATCTGATCCATGCAATCAAATTAAATGCATGCAATAGAATGAAATAACTGTATGCAAGTGTATTACACTTAATCATGAACCATCCATCGAAAATTGGATACAGAGTACTATATATCAAGAGAAGAACACATGCACTAAATTTGTAGTAAAAGCTTCACAAAAATCAGACATAACCCATCAAATAAATTTCCCATCTAAGATTAAAAATATAAAAAAAATTCAAACTTGGAACAAGATGAAGCAACCCACCATTGTAAATTTTGATAAAAATGAATGCAACAAATGGAAGACATGTCTAAGTGTAAGACAGCAACAAAACAATGAGTTGTGTGTGGTGTGTATGTTAGTTAGTGTATGATAGAAGAAAAGATACTTTTTGAGGTTTGGTCGGAGCTTATTGACCCAACGAAGACGACAAGACTTGCCAGTTCTTTGAAGAAGACCTTTGGATCGAATGGAGCTCCAATCTCGAGGACCATATTTTTTGACATGTTGAATAAGTACCTCATCTTCTTCAGATTTCCATGGACCTTTCCTTATATTCTCATCTTGCTCTTTTTTCACACGATGCATTTTCATTATTTCTTACCTATCTATCACACGACAAACAACTACTTTTCATTCATATATTCTCTTTCATTTTTTTATTTGTTTTCTTCCTCCTAAATCTTTGCATTACACGTACACACACTATTACATGTTCTCTACACTTTTGCGGTTATGGCGGTTACTGCATCTTCCCACTAAACACGCCCACGTCCTCCATTACCATCTATATATCTTTTTTTTATGACTTAGAAAATGAGATATTGAATGACTTAGAAAAATTACACCCTAATTTTTATATTTTTATTCAACATTTCATTTTCTCTCGTCTCTCTTTGTATCACATTAACATCATGCTATATATATCACATCAATCTATTTTTATTTTTATCTCTAAAGCTGTATATACCCACAAAGGTATACACCAAATATAATTTATATTTAAAAGTTTAAATAATATGGCCGAAAGTCTATATTTTATGAGAGTTTATTCTTCTATATATATATATATATTATATTATATTCTGAGAGTTTATTATGGTACTCCCAATACTCTACCAACATAAAGGTCAATCTAAATGTATATATTTTTTTCTATCAAAATACATCTATAAAAAGACCAATTTAAATACATATTTTAAAGACTTTTAAAAATATATAAAGATGGAAAAAAAATATCTACATTTTTTTATCAGACTTTTTCAGGCTGGTCTATTTGGGCCGCCCCGCCCCATATTTTCTGCTTGTCGTGTTCACCTCATTGTAGTCATCAATATTCTTATTTGATTTAAGGTGAGATTTCTAATCTCAATGCTTCGCATAATGAAGGTTTAGGTATATGAAAATCTACAATGGTGGATTCACTATTTAAGTACTTAAATAGATTCTACAATTACCATAATTTATCTATAGTTTTTTTTAATTTAATATTAATACTTATTGAATATATGGTCACTTGCAAAATTCATCATCAATTAAAAGCTAATATTTGACTAGAGAGTTAACTCAAACGAATTTAAAGTATTTTATTTTTCTAGTGGAAGAAATATTTAAATTTAATTTGATATGAAAAAAAAGGAAATTAGTAACAAAAAATTGTCACAATTAATATCTAAAGTCCTATCCTTTTGCCTCCTTACTCGGTTATAAAACTTTAGGTTTTTGGAATCAAAGCATCTCTAAACCAACTTTTCTTTTGAGATTTTAAGTGGGTTCAACTTGTATGTATCAACCCTCAAATCTAGCTATCTCTAACAAAACTACATGCCTAATTTTATTTTTTATCTTACACTGCAAATCTAACGAGTTTCAATTAATTAAAGCGAAATCAAATAGAAAAAATAAAGTTTGATTTCTACTTAAATAACTTTTTATCATATTTTACTTACGTTTTTATTAAATTTTAGATTATCAAAATATATTTTTCCTAAAAATTAGAGATTAAAACACAAATGTTAATATTATCCTCCCTTTGATAAAAAAATCATTTTATCATTTAACATATATAAAGAAAAGTGTACAATTGAAAGAGAAAAAATATTACTTTTATTAAATTATCTTTATTAGGTATTAGTGTATTATTTATGTCATAAATACATAACAAATATATTGCATTGAAAATGATGCAAGTAATATTGATTAAAAAACACAATTAAAAATAAGTGCCTTGAAAATTAAAATGATAAATTATTTTGATATTTTTTTTACGTTTTAGTCTTCACTCGACATATTTTAGTCTATTTTATTTTTTAATCAATGTAGTTTATCAAATAAGTGTACTAGTTTCAATGAATTAAGATTTTAGAATATTTTTCGCTTTAATAGGTTTATTCTAATCATTTTTTATTCTTAGATAATTTAATTCGTCCAATAAGTGCTTAAGTCTTAAATGGATTAAGAATTTAGGTCATTTTGGTCTTTAATAGGTTTTTTCTAATCCATTTTAATTTTTATGCAATGTAGTTCGTTCAATAAGTGTATAAGTCTCAATGAATTAAGATTTTAGGTCATTTTGGTCTTTTATAGATTAATTCTAATCTATTTTAATTCTTAGTCAATGTGGTTCATCAAATAAGTGGACTAGTTTTGATTAATTAAGATTTTAGATCATTTTTGTCTTTAATATATCTTATTTTGATTCTTAGATAATGTAGTTCGTCTAATAAATGAATAAGTCTTAATGAATTAATATTTTAGAATGATTTTGATCTTTAATAGATTTATTCTAATCTATTTTTATTCGTATACAATGTAGTTCGTCAATTATCATATAACGAATAAATTATTTTTTAATAAAAAAAAAAATTGTTAAATGTATTTTTGAATGAAATTCATTTGCATAGAAAGAGAGGATAAACTTTTAAAAAAAAAATTACAATAAATTACTTTTGTCTCACAATAATTGATCAATTTGTAAAACATATTTGTACCAAACTAAATGACCATTTCACTTTCCAATGCATTTTCCCCCCTAATTCCCTTTAATTAATATCATTTGTATCATTTCTAATATAATTTCGTTCATTGTACTGTTATACTATTATGACATTGATAATATACAACTTGTTAGATAGTTTGATAAAAATAATACTTCTTAATTGTTTATACATTTTTTTTAATATATGTGAAATAATTAAATAATTTGATTATTACGGTACAAAGTGAATATAATAAAGTAGTTTCAATATTTAATATACTTGAAAAAATGTTTTGTTTTAATTTTTTTTTTATAAAAAATAAAATCTTAGATTAAGAAGAAAAATACCCTATTTACTATTTATAAATAAGATTTGGACAGAGTAAGTAATCCCATAAGCATATTATTTAAAATTCAACTAACATATAGTTACCTTTTTTTTTTTAAAATAAAAAATATTAACATTCCCCTATTGCTAAAACCAAAAAAACAATATTTTGACCAATTGCATAAAAAACAATATTTTTAAAAATGAAAATTGAAAATGAAGCCCGTGAACAGGGTACCAATGAAACAAACCCACAGTTTTAATTCCCAAAACCTTTACACTGATCCTATTCCTATGAGCCCAGCTTAACCAATTCCACCCTATAAATTTTCAATAGTAATCTTTAAACATTTCTAACAGATTCCCTTTCTGCTGGTTGCCACAATCACACAAGTAAGTAGTAGATTCTCTATAATACAATATAATAATAATAATGCACTTTATAGATCTATGATATTATTAGATCTGTGTTTTCTTCCATCAACATATTCATTTCTCATTGGAATTATCACAAAAACAGCATCATCAAAATGGACGTTTTTGATGGAAATAAGTTCCTAAACACTGCTCTCCTTCTTGTTACGACCATAATTGTTGCTAAACTCATCTCAGCTTTCATAATCCCTAAATCGAAAAAACGTTTACCCCCAATTGTTAAAGGATGGCCCATTATTGGAGGACTTCACCGTTTCCTTAAAGGTCCAATCTTTATGCTCCGTGAAGAATACCCTAAACTTGGTGGTGTTTTTACATTGAAAATCTTTCACAAAAACATTACCTTTTTGATTGGTCCTGAGGTTTCAGCACATTTCTTTAAGGCCCCAGAATCTGATCTCAGTCAACAAGAGGTTTATCAGTTCAATGTTCCAACTTTTGGTCCTGGTGTTGTGTTTGATGTTGATTACTCTGTGAGACAGGAACAGTTTAGGTTCTTCACTGAGGCTCTTAGAGTTAATAAACTCAAGAGTTATGTTAATCAGATGGTTACTGAAGCTGAGGTAAAGTTTTGTTAAATCCTTTATATATTGGATTGTTGGTGATTTATGCATAATTGTTCTTTCTTCATTTGTGTGCATTGTCTGTTTAAATGTTAGAATTTTACAATTTGTTTATTTTCGTATTTAATTTTAGTATTTGCATCTTTAAAGTTTGTGATTCACTTTAGAGGGTGAAATAAGTATTATTACAATTTATGAATAAATCAGTGGTTGATGTTAAGTGTACATGCATAGCAAATAATGAATGTATTGGAATATCAATTTTAGTATCATATTATATAATATAAATACATTACAATGAATAAAGGCACAGTTGATCACACCCTTGTGTTTTGTTAGAAACTGAACAGTTGGCACTAGGCATAGATCCATTTTTTTATTGTTGTTGTGTACTTTAGTTGACCTTTTTTTTTTCTTACATGAAAGACCACATGTTTGTGCATTCAATGCTTCATTCATTCTGTTTGGTGGTTGGGAATACTGCAGGCTGGGTCTGTGTCTGGTAAACTTATTGCAGTTTTAACTTTTAATTGAATGATTTGGATTTATGACCTTAGGTGAGGGCAGTTATATATGCAGTTACTTTTAGCTTTGGAATCAGAAGTGATGAATTTTAACTATTGAGTGAAAATTTAAGAGAGTATACTCCATCTTAAGTTTCATTTTAAGCAATGCATGCTTCTTAACAAAAGGATTAGTTTATTGATTTTTAGACTAAAATAATATGAAAAAGTTACGATGCAACTTTAGGCCGATTTTTTAAGGTAATTGAAAATCAAATTTTACTGCAACTTGAATTCATTCCCATATTTTGATAAGTTGGAGAAACTCTTAAATTCTATTTGGACTTGACTTGATTGTTTGTTTCTTTATGTTGATGATAGTAAATTCCTCTCTTGTAACCTTCTTTGGCTGTGTTCTGCTGTTTCCCAAACCTGAAATAAATTTGCAGGACTATTTCTCGAAGTGGGGATCAAGTGGTGAGGTTGATTTGAAATATGAGCTTGAGCATCTGATCATCTTGACAGCCAGTAGATGTCTGTTGGGGCGTGAAGTCCGGGACAAGCTCTTCGATGATGTCTCTGCATTGTTCCATGACCTCGACAATGGAATGCTTCCAATCAGTGTTCTCTTCCCATACCTGCCAATCCCGGCTCATAAGCGCCGCGATGAAGCACGCAAGAAGCTTGCTTCAATCTTTGCAAGCATCATATCTTCACGAAAAAGCGCTGACAATTCAGAGGATGACATGCTGCAGTGCTTCATTGACTCAAAATACAAAGACGGCCGTCCCACAACAGAAGCTGAAGTCACTGGACTCCTCATTGCCGCACTTTTTGCGGGGCAGCACACCAGTTCAATCACCTCCACTTGGACTGGAGCATATCTCATGTGTAACAAACAGTACCTTTCTGCTGTGGTGGAGGAACAGAAGAACTTGATGGAGAAGCACGGCGATAGAGTTGATCACGATGTTTTGGCTGAGATGGATGTCTTGTACAGGTGCATCAAAGAAGCTTTGAGACTCCACCCTCCATTGATTATGCTTCTGAGAAGCTCACACAGTGATTTTAGTGTCACAACAAGAGAAGGGAAAGAGTATGACATTCCCAAGGGTCATATAGTTGCTACATCCCCTGCATTTGCAAACAGGTTACCCCACATTTTCAGTGACCCTGATAGGTATGATCCTGATAGGTATGCTGTCGGTAGGGAAGAAGACAAGGCGGCAGGGGCATTCTCGTACATATCCTTTGGAGGAGGTAGACACGGATGCCTTGGAGAGCCCTTTGCATATCTGCAGATTAAAGCTATTTGGACTCATTTGCTGAGGAACTTTGAACTTGAGCTTTTGTCACCTTTCCCTGAGATTGATTGGAATGCCATGGTTGTCGGAGTGAAAGGAAAAGTTATGGTCCGATACAAGCGGAGGCAGCTTTCTGTTGATCAATAGGGCCATAATATGTTTCAGTGTATTGCTTGGATTTCTTTTTTAAGCATTTCTTGTTAGTATCATTGGTTCTGCATCAGTCCATGTTAACTGTTTATTTGACAATGGATATCTAGACTCTTCTTTTTTGAGTAATTGTGGTAAGTGATTTTAAACTTTTAGTTGATCAGATGATTGGAGTGGTTACTTGGGTTAAAGTGAAGTGGTTACTTGTATCACACATTTTTTGTTTTAAAAATTGTTCTAGCTAAGACTTAAACTTTTTTTTTTTTTTTTAACAATTTCAATCAGTTGGTTCTTGTATCACACACTCTTAAGCAAATGGTGTTTTTGCTCGGTCATTACTTGCCCTTGCACAATCTTTCTACCTCAATTTATTAACTAAAAATTCTTCGATAACATCATTCTATAGCTTATCATCATATCTCACAACACGGTTGCATTAACTTTTAACAATAGTTTTCAATTCTTCATCACTTCCTAGTTCATATACAGTGGCTTCTATCTCAATAAGCAACTCTGCATCATATTTGGTTTGAATAAGAGAATCAATCAAAGAAACATAATTGCAAATGTAAAGGTTCTTGAGGATAGTGACATGCTAAAAAACTATTAACCGTGGTAAATGAAATCTAGCTTTGAAACATATGCACTATGAGAAGCAAATAAGCCAGCTCAACCAAAGCCTGTTAAAACCTTATGTTCCCATTTTTAGATTAAATAATTGTGAGAATAAGTATTCTAAAATGAATAATAGATAAAAATTAAAGCCAAACCATTATTATTAGTCAAACGTCATCTCCTTTGGGAAAAGCAAGTATATCCCAATCAGTAATAGGGACACCGTCCTTTAGACATATTATTTCCAAAAGCTTATTGCTACTTTCTTGTTTTACCTTTTTCTAAAGTGATATTGATAGGAACCACATCCATATCAATGGGATCCCACATCAATTTTTTCAAAATACTACTATTTTATTATATTCTCAAATACTATTTTTTTTTATAATAGATAATTGAGTTAAAATTTTATTAATAATTTGTTTTTATAATTAAATTTTAAATTCAACTGTTGCTTATAAAAAAGATGAAAAAAGTATAATATATTATTGAATAATGATTAGGTTAAGGCAAGTTGAATACCTTCCAAAAAGTGACACAATTACAATTGAGAATTTAATACTCAATTTTGAGATTAGATTACATAACATGGCATATTATATTCTAATTGAAGAGAAATCTGGTAAGACGAACAAAGTTGAAAGCAGTATAAACAAGAAAAGCAATCCCAACCAAAGTTGAACTAGCTCTCCAAGCATCTCTAAAATACACCAACCACAATGCAGCCATAGTACGGTTCCAAATATTCTGATAATGTTTATTAAGCTCATTAATAATCTCATAATAACATGTTGAATTCACCACAACATGTTTACAAAGTCCATTCACCAGAACAGCAACTTCTTTATCACTCCCCATTTCATGCACAATCACTTCCTTCTCAACCAACATATCAACATCAACTTGTGTATGAATCAATGAATCAATCAGTGAAACATAGTTACATATATAAGGTCGTTCTTGATACTGACATTGTTCCAATGCAATAAGGTTCCTTAAAACACATTCTGTTGTGTAATCAACTTTCAATTGTGGTATCCTTAAACGTGCTTTGAAATGATTCAAACATGAAAAAGATGGAAAACAACCTAAACATAGAAAATAACTTAGAATCTTTTTCTTCTCAAATTTTATGTCAAGTAATCTTTTTTCCTCAACTTTCTCAAAACTCACACCAGATTCCATTAACTTCGTCACTGTTCTTGGAAAAGTATGAGAACAACCATTTGTTCCGAAGTCAGAAGGAAGGTAGAAAAACCTTATCAAATCAGTGAAATGTTTTGGATCTTCAGTAACCGTTTCTTTGTGATGAGTACAATTTTTCAAAGATTTTTTCTTTTTGGAATTACCAACATCACCAAGTAAACCACTTACATAAAAATATTTCTTAGTTTGATTCTTATCCAAAACAAGCTTAGTTTCACGTGAAGAAGATTTCTGAGTATCATAGAAAGCAAAATACTCAAGTGCAAGATCAAGAAAACTTTCATGTTCTGTTTTTTTGTCGTCATTAGGGACAACATTATCATAAAGCTTCCTCAAAACAAAAAAAGGTAATTGATTTTCCAATAATATCAAATCCCTTGTTATGCTTTTGCTTAACCAAGCTTGTGTTAAAATATAATCATCACTGTGTTTAAATCTAAATGACTTGCTCGCGACGTAATCATGTTCATGTTTTGATCCATCTGATTTAAATAAACTGTTTCTTAACAAAAGTTCCATGATGAAAACAGAATCCAGCAGCACATTTTCTATGAACTTTTCTTTGCTTATGTTTGGAAATTTCTCTGCATAACATTTTCTGATTTCTTGTTCTTTATTTTCAAGGTAGATTTTGTAATTCTTCATGGTTTGTTGATTGGATACACGTTCATAGAAGAAATGGAAGTACCTTTTTTTGTGTTGTTGCATTGGTTCAAGTTCTTTTTTTTCAAGGTGAATTGGACCAATTGAGATTAAATGAGGAGTGTAAGCTTCTGGTTTCACTTCTCTAAGATTGTGAGGAACTTTGAAGATGCTACAATCGGATAAATTTAACTCTTCTAAGACTTCAATGTTGATGATGTTTTTCACCAACTCATATTCACTTTCAGATAAAGCAGCAACAGATGAATTTGTAGATGCCATCTTGTTTTAATTTCCCTGTGAAATGTCAATAGCGAGATTAAAAAGTTGTAAATTATTGGCTTAAAGGTCTCCTTTTGTGAACAACTTCCTTCTACTTTCTATAAAACCAAAGACAGTGTTAGTGAATTGAAAAAGAATATATAAAAAGAATTGAAAAACAAGAAGATAATATATGGACACAAATAATGAACCTGTTTGAGTGTAGAAAATCTTGAACACAATAGTTGTCACATATGCTTGGTGTGTGCATGATACATGTGTGTGAGTCTCTATTTATGGTTGTTAAAAGACACTATGATGAGTGTTGACTGAAGTCATCAAGTCTTCATGCCTTTAATCATGATACAAAGTTAATAATTAATTGCATTTCTAAAACTTACTAAGCAATGTAAATTTATTGTAACTATTAATGGTATAGTTGTAGATATAGTGAAAAGTAAATTATTGAGGACACATAGATGGATATTATAAATGATTGGAGGACAGGTAGATGATATTATTAAATGTAATTTAATAAAAAAAATATATTTTTGATCTTTGGTGGCATCTTGAGTCATCTTTTTTTGTGTTTTTCATTTCTTTTTCTTGATCTTTAAGTTTAAAATCTTTAATTTCTCTCCACAAATCCTTAAAGCATTCATAGTATTCACAACATCAAAATATATATTGTTATCTTTCACGTGTTTCACAACATTTATTATTTATATGTCAAAATGTTTATATTGAATCAACATTCCATATCATCATTTTTATATGGTTAGATATCATGAATAATCAAAAGTAAAAAATTCTAAAATATATTTTATAACAATTAAAACTAAATTAGTCCCATATTATATGAACTAAAAATACTATTAACCCAAAATAAAATTTATATACAACGATATCATAAATTTTTGGACAGAAATATCCAATCAAATCTCACTTCAATTAGATTTAATTGAAGATATTTTAAAAATTAATCTAAAAAGTGTTACTATAATTCACATGTAAAAATGTGATCTCAATAATTCATTGTCTTATGTCATGCTATGACTATAAGGATGCGTCACCTTAGATATTTTTTTTATTATCACTGTCATAAATTTTAGACACCATATAGGTAATGTATTTTAAGTTCATATTAACAAGTATATTAAAAAATCAAAGATGAAATTTTGTACGAGAAAAAACAAAGTTTAAACTTTAAAAAAATTAAATACGTAAGTTTCCATATAATTTCAATAATAAATTTATATATTTGGATTACAAATAAGTACCTTTGAGGCACTTGTTAATATTTACTATATTTTAATTTACGATCTCAGTCTTTTATGCTCTATTTCTTTCCGACACCGTGTTAGACATAACCTACATACATGATATCGTAATTTCACAAAAAGTAAGGAATTTAACTTTTATATAATTACGATAAGCTACAATAGTTTTATAAAAATTTAATTTATATATACTAATATTTTTATAATCAGTCAATTATAATTATTAAATTATTAGTGATATCTGATTTTTATTAAAATTATTTTAAAATTATCTTTATAAATAATAATAATGATATGTAATGTAAAACTTTTTACATGTATAACAAATAAACCATTTTACAAGCACAAACTACAAACCAAACATACCCCAAGGGCCATTATTTGCAGATCATTTGGATAGATTTTCATAAACAATAGATAAACTACTAACCATTCCTCTTTTTTTTGTTTTTTTTGTTTTGTCGTATTTCTTTTTTTGTTACGTTCCATCAATCGGCAATAATTCAATTTACATTAGCTTTTTCCTTTCTATTATTTTCTGCCTGTCTACCTTTTAAGTAAAGTTTTAGTTCCGTGTCTATAATGTCTAGATATTTCTCCTAAAATGTCAGGATACTTTTTTATATAAGCAAAGGATTAAATGGAAAATTATGATTAATAATTATCTTATTAATAATTATTTTATAATTATCTTTTATGGATTTGAATCTCTGGTATTTGAAATTTTAAAGTTAACCTTGTAGTACATAATTGACTTCTCGTAAATTTGTTGACATAGTATTAAAAAAAATGATTATATAAATTTTTTATTCTTATAAATATTTCATATTTTGTTTTTAATTTCTATAATTTTTTTTAACAATGCTCTCTCAATTGTTTTTTTTTGTCGATAATTTATTTTTATTCAATAATAAATAATAAATGATTAACTTCATCTCTAAAGGTTAATAAAAGTATCTCTATTGAAATTGAAAGTGGTTTATCTATTGTTTTTATTATAAGTACCATTACATATTAACTTCTCCAATTGGAAGCTATACAAGTTTTCTCTATCTCCTTACTTTTAATCGAATTTTATTTAATAAATTATATTAAAATAAATAAGTATTTTTTAAATATAATAGTAAAAATTTATTGGTAAGACCTATTTAGTGAAGTTGTTTTTGAGGTGTTGGATGGAGAAATTGAATGAATATATTATATATTAATATTACAAATTATAATGTTTTATAAAAAAAACTATTAAAAAGTTATTAATAAATGATAAGTATCTAGGAGATTCACTTAAACACTTAAATAAGAATATCAAAAATATTGCATTTGTGGATGTACCCGTGAGACTAACTTAAACAAATAGTGATTTAACATATTTTAAATGACATGATATATGATATGATGACATGAAATAATTAACACCTATAAAATTACAATAAAACTATCTCAGAACTTTGATTTTAACTTTGAAAATTATTCAATTTTATAATTTAAATAATAACACATGAATAACTAATGCATCTATATGGTTCTATATTATGGGACTGTATGTTATACTTTTATAATATATCTAATCATCATTTTTATAATTAAAAAAATGAGCGATTGATCGTAATTGTCGGGTTTTAAAATCAAGAGATTATTTTTGGAAATTAGTAAAACTAGATGGACTAAAACTGTAATCAAGCATAAGTTTTTAAAACATATAAAATTTTGAAATTTCACTTTTAGTCTTTGTAGTAAAAATTCACATTTTTCAATTCCTACAAAATTATTCTACAAGTTGTGATAATCTTTGATAAATGGAAAGAGCTTTTAACTTCTAAATTTGTAGATTATTTTACAAATATATTTAGAACATCATTAAAAGTTCATTCACATAAATTTATAATTATTTAATTTGAGATGAATTAAATATAAATTTATTAATATATTTAAAATAAAAGTTCTTAAAATATGGACCTATAAATTGAGTATGGAGCTTACTTTTTGTGGAATTGTTTTATAATATTGTGAATATGTATAAAAAAAAAGAATGGATATCAAAATTTCCTACTTGTTATAACCTTCAAAAAGTTGTATTTTCGAGCTGCGATTACAAATCATTTTTTTTATTCTACGGTATAAACTTTAATATTTTTATTTTTTTAATAGGATATCGCATCCTCGATATGCAACCTCTTGTATAAAAAAGTATGACATTTTAGTATTAAATTTTAATATATATAGTATATTGATTAGTTTAAAAAAAATAGTGATATAATACTAAAAAGACCATAAAAAATCATTTACAATTATATAATTATGTCTTATTCAAAACTAAAAATAATGTATA
>JBBPBS010001102.1:436161-469197 GCA_037974835.1 Cicer judaicum
AAACATATATTAACAAGATCTTTTACTATATATATATATATTAATCTTATTTATATCTTTTATATATTAAAAAATCGTTTAACATCTATCATTCGAGATCCTCTTAAAAAATCTATCATTGTAGATTCTGTCAAAATATGTCCATGATTTGAGGAATATAGTCCTACTACCTCTAAATTTATAAAAAAAAAAAATTAATTAACATAAAATAATATTTTTCGTTAGATTTTAGATCAAATATACTAGATTTGATTTAGTTATTATTATTTTTATTTATAAAATCTGAGGTGGTCTTATACATGTAAACACAATAAACGTAATATTGTCTGCATAAAAAGCATTAATTATTTTTCAAAAAAGAAAGCCTTAATTACTACACTGTCTTGACAGCATTAATTACGCTCATTTTGCTGCTCTAAAAAAAGTTCATGTTAATCATTTCACAAATAATATTTCTATATTAAAAAAAATTACATAATTTAAAAATATATATATAATTGATTATATAAAATTTATATCTTTGATATACTAATATGTATTTAAAGGTATGTCAGTATTTTTTTTATAAAAAAAGAGACAAATTTAAGAATTTCAATGTAAGGAAATAATCTTAAAAATATATATAGAATACTTTCATATTTTCTTAATATGTTTACTACCCTTAACTTTAAATATTTTATTTTAATAATATATGCCAACTTTTATGTGAATTATTTACAAGTATAATGTTATTATTATATGTTTATTGTTGTATGTATGTTGAATATATTTTAAAATAAGTTTCAAAAAATAAAAATATATTAAATTAATAAATTTTAGGCTAAATTACATTCGTGGTCCCTTAACTTAATTTCAGGTAATATTTTAGTCCTTTATTTTAGTTTTAAGTGACAATTTGATATTTTATGTTTTAAAATTTCAATAATGTTATCATTTTTTATACAAAAGTTCAAAAAAATCATCAAATTTTTCAACCAAAACCCATAAAATTGATAACCATCTTCAATCTAATACATATTTTATCAAATTCATAACTTAAATATTCAAATACACTCATATTTTCATTTTTTATTTGATGTTGTTGGAGATGAAAATATGAGTGTATTTGAATATTTGAGTTATGAATTTGATAAATTTTGCATTAGATTGAAGATGATTATCAATTTCATGGGTTTTGGTTGAAAATTTTGATGATTTTTTTGAATTTTTGTATAAAAAAGGATAACATTGTTGAAATTTTAAAACATAAAATATCAAATTGTCACTTAAAACTAAAATAAAGGACCAACTCGAAAAAAAAAAGATAAATGACTAAAACGTTACCTGAAATTAAGTTAAGGGACCACTGATGTAATTTAGCCTAAATTTTAAATTACTAAAACAAATTTAAAATTATTAAATTTAGAATATTAATTTATATAAATTTTATTATTAAACAACTCTTTTATTTTAGGTGGATTGTTTCAATTCAAATCGATCTACATAAAAACTAGAGACTAATAAAAAATATTTGAAAAGCGTACAAAATTAATTACTATTGAATCTTTTTGTATTTCATTTTTTTTTAAGATAGCTTGAATCTAAAGATTGTAATGGAGTGTAGCATACTATAGTACTCATCTCCATACACGTAGTTTAAAAAAATACCTATATTTGTGTGCGTACCTTTTTGAGTGTCAATTTTAATATTCGTATCCTTACCTTCTAGATATCTAAGTGTCCGTAACTATACCCATTATCTACACTTTAACTAAAATAAATCGATCAATAAATATTATTTTATGGTTAAATTCAAAAGTTATCCAAATATCATAAAGTATTATAAATCAAAATATTTTATAACTCAATATTTCAAATGAACACTCGTTACAATACACATTAAAATATCCATAATAATATTTTATGAAGTTTCAAGTCTTACGACAGTATTAGTTGAGATCAATAAGAACTATTGATAAGAAGTTGTAAGTATAATTATAAAGACGCGATTAATAAGATATAACTCTTAGTTATAAAGTCACGATTATTAACTATTCATCATAATTAAATTTATAAAAAATTTACAAATATTTATCTTTTAATTTGATTATAAATATTGTAATGATCCAATGATATTAATAGATATTAAAACATAAAGAAAAACAATTAATTAAACGAAACATTAATATAATAAATAAATAATATATTTATATAAGAGCAAATGCGGGGCAGGGTGGGTAATATATTTATTTAAACAATTAATTTTTAATGATATTAAATCTATATCCGTTTAATTTTGCGAGTAGTGACATATGACCGTTATGCGGATTTTTATGCAATCCATTATAGATTTTTTGCAGGTACCTACTAGGTCTGGAATTGGTTGTCATCCCTACTTGAACCAAAATGATTATATCAAATCAATTTTTTTTTTAAGACTCCTTTTTCATAAATGAACCAAATTACATGTATAACTTTTGATACTTATTTTTTTATTTATAAGTATGAGATATCGTATTAATGTATATTTTGTTGGTTTTTAATTTTTAATAATACTTTTTAGTTTAATTTGATATATATTTTCTTTTTGTATACATTTTAAACATAACCAATTATTATTATACTATAATGATATTTTTTAGTATATTATATGTGATATTTTTCATCAAATGTATTAATTTACCGCAACTTATTAATATTAGTATTAATAATTTTTGTGTTATTGTAATTAGGATCAATTAAAAATTTATTCAATCAAAACTATATTTTATTGGATATATTTTTTTATAATTGTAATTGAATCAACTGAAAACTTAATCGATCTAAACTAAATTTAATTGGATATGATCAAATGGATTCTTTTAAGGAACTATTAACAAACTAGAGTTGTTTTGATTTGTGGATTGAATTATTTTTTGTCTCAAAATTGATCCAAACGTTACTGCAAATGCAAACATCATGCTCTTTTTCACATCTACTGCACATGTTGCATCTCCAAGATGTCACTATCAATGCATTATTTATTTTATTTTTATGTTAAAATGGATGGTTGCAAGATGCCACCTCCTACTCAATTTTTTCTTTAATTATTGAAAAATAATTAATTAAATATTAATAAAAAATATTAAAAAACACTAATAAATCATAAATAATGTTGCTTAGTTGATTAAAAACTTAGCATAATATATAAAAATTACAAAAGCTGAATAGATATTTAAGCTACATTTAGATAATATTTTCAATTATAATTCAGTACTCTGCATTTTTTTAATTCCAAAAGCTTAGAATAATCTATTATTTCATAATCTACCTTGCTGAAATGGCACTTTTTTTACCAGTTGGCATTAACGAAATTCTGTATATTATTAACGAGTTATCAAAATCTCTATTAATAACGTTAAATTGTAGTTTATGAAGTTTAATGGATGGTTAATAACTTATCCAATTTTAGTATAATCAACCAACTTTAAAATGTCATTAACTGCAATATTAAACCTTATTAGCTAAATATCATAGATGTCAGAATTTTTAAGTTTATCACTAATTTGGGTCAAATTAGCCCCATCTTTTGAAAGTAATTGGAAATTTATTCCATAAAAATAAAAGAATTATTAAGAAATAAAATTTAAATTAATTGAAAATTAATTAAGAAACAAGTAGTTAACATTTACTTATATTTTAGATCAACAAATATAACATCTATGTTGTTTATAGAATATCTGAAGCAGCATATGGAATTCAAAAACTAAAAGAAAACAACCTTAAGAATTGCATGTCTTGCTTGCTTAATGCAAATTTTCTCTCATTTGATTTTCTTCATATAGCAAATTATAACATAAGTATCTTAGAAAACCATAGACAAAGGTTACACAAGAAAAAGAAAGCATTCATATTAACCAATTTTGCTAAGAACATCATTCAGAGTAGATACAGCTATAGCATAGTACTTCTCTGCTTCTGGAGCACTCTTAACTTTTGCTGCATGATCCAGCTGTGAACAAAAAATTAAACTCTCAATTAGTCCTATTAATCTTTAACAATTCTAAATTGATAGAACTATGAGATTAAGTTTTTTTATTTAGCACACAATATCATAGTTTTTATGTTTTTGTAATTACATTGTGACCGCAATTGAAACATCAATAGTTGCATTTGACTCTGATTCTCTATGTTATTTTATGTTGTTGTAATTACATTGTGACCGCAATTGAAACAACAATAGTTGCATTTGACTCTGATTCTCTACGTTATTTTATGTTGTTGTAATTACATTGTGACCGCAATTGAAACAACAATAGTTGCATTTGACTCTGATTCTCTACGTTATCAAGAATCACGACGATGCCATTACCACAATTAGGATTATTAATGGTTTGTCAAGAAACTCCTATACAGGTTTGGTGCATTGGTTCGTTTATTTTCAAACCGAACCTAAATTACCTTTAAAAAAAAGACATGACAAATAGTTCACAAACCAAACTGAACTGGAAATTCAGTTTGGTTCGTGAACTATATCTATCACAGACAACACAGATAAACTAATATTGTGAACTTACATTGGTGATATCCTGGAAGAGCTTTCCGGTAAGTTCCTTGAGAGACTT
Source organism: Cicer judaicum (assembly GCA_037974835.1). Classification (NCBI taxonomy): domain Eukaryota; kingdom Viridiplantae; phylum Streptophyta; class Magnoliopsida; order Fabales; family Fabaceae; genus Cicer; species Cicer judaicum. The sequence continues at coordinate 440,745 of JBBPBS010001102.1, forward strand.
TTTCTGATCCTTAGGCTTTGCAGAGATGACAGTGTTAAGATCATACCTAAGATAGCTAGCCCTTAGACGAAGATCATTCTGAAGATATGGCCAAGCTTTCTGGTCAATGAACTTCTTAACACCAACAATTTCCTTAGCTGATTCTTTAGCCCTTTGTGCTGCCTCACTTGGTGTCAATGGTTGAAGGTAGAACCTTTCTTTCAATGGTAACTTAAGGTCTCTTGCTTCATCTGAGTTCAATGTTCCAGCTGCCAAATACCATTCCCATTCTTATCATAAATTCATTATTCTTTATCTCACTAAACTAAGACTTAATTAACAACCCAATTCCTTGTTTCTTCTTTAGCTAAATTCACTACTAGACCATAATATAAGAAATGAAATTTAGTAATTTACACATAGTGTGTGTGACATATAGTAAATATCAAAATAAGGAGAAAAAACAGTCACTTTGAAAATAGCAAGACTAAAATAGTGGATTTAGAAATAGGGGAATAAAGCAAAATAGAAAGATTTAAATTAGAGAAAAAAATTATAATGATGTGAGTAAATAGAGTTTAAAAGAAAAGAATATGAATTAAAGAGGAATGAATGTAATACATACGAAGGCCACCAGAAAGTGGAGGAGGGCCACCAACTTTAATGGGTATGGCTTCAGCAAGAACAGCTTGAACAAAAGAAGCTGAGACCAAACCAGTTGCAACAACACCAATCATTGCTCTTCTGCTACTTTGTCCTTCAAAAACTTGTTGTTGTTGTTGTTGTTGTTGTGCTCTAATTGCCACTGAAGAAGAACGTGTTACCTTGTTGCTGTTGTTGTTACTATGTAACAACCTGTTTGAGCCACTCAATTGAAGGCTTCCTTCCAAAACAGCTTGAGTTGATGATGAGCCACGTATGCAACCAGCCATTGAAGCCATAGCTTGAGCCATTTTCTTTCTACAAATAAATGTTTTGAGAATAACGAAGACTCAAGATATTATATGAATATATGAATGATCATTCTTGTGTGTGTGATTCTGAGTCATTACCTTATCTACTATTTTCCACTTGGATAAGTTGGATCTTCTATCAACCAATCATATTGCATCTACCATATCATATTTCTTGATTGTGTTTCCACTCTGGATTTTTTTGTAGTATCACACGTGGATTTCTAGATTAGTTTATTCAATATATTAATTGGTCAATTTCATGTTTGAAGATTTTTAAAACACTCTTTTTATATAGATGTATTTAATTTTAACTTTTTTTTTTCTCAAACATTTTTTTACAAATTGGATTTGTCATTTGGTGAAGTTAATTATTGATTTGATTTTCTACTTGTAGTTGAAATTTACATAATATGAATGGAAATAAATATTTTTTATTGCTGACATTTATTTGAAAAATTAGGTATTCTATTTGGCTATTTAAAAGTACCAAGTCATTTTATTTAGCATAATGTTCACCAAACACTTATCATGCAGTATTCGTTTGTAAGTTCACAAATTTATGTCTGAACAACAATTATTCAATTGTCATAAATAACATTTGTGTTTTCTCATAGAAATGAAGAATAAATAGAGTTGAATGAGACATTTAATTTGTTGAAGACGATTTCTTCTTTACAACAAAAAATAAGAAAGAATGATGAGATAAATTGGTAAGGTTGCCTGCCACATCATCATTGTGTTTAATATACAAAATAATAATGGTTTTAAGGCAATGCAAGCTTCTCTCTTTCATCTAAAAGATAGTGAGGCATTCAAAATATTTCCCTTCAGCTCCTACAAACAGAAACATTAGAAAACATTTAAATATTATGCCTCAACTAAAGATAAGGAATGATAGAAATAATATTGCATATTCTGTTTATCTTCATTTTAGTCAATTACTCCCAATATTCCAAAATCAAAGAAAAACGTGATACTTTTGCAATAATTAACAATTAGAACCTAAAGCTGTTTTGGTTACTGACCTGAATAACTATTATCAAAAATGAATGTTCAATGAAGAAACAACCGGCAAGAAGACAACACAACCATCATTAGCACTTGAAACTAGCAGGCATAACAAGTAATACCCGATGTCCAACTAAGACCGGACAAAACTAGACCAGACAAGCGTCACAGTTCACAACTCGAAGCGCACACACACAATAAAACATAACAAATTCAAAATCAATGGACAAAATCATTAGACTTGGATCATTCAACATGTTGGCAGTGTTGTCGATGGCAGAAGACCAAAAACTGCCATATAAAATTGCCTTTGTAGATGAATTTGTTAACCCAAAATTACCAAGCAACTCAAGGAATTAGGATCTCCAACAAAACCACAATAGGAAGAGAGAGTACAACTTGAAGTACTTAGGAATTAGGATCTCAAACAACTGATCAAGGAAGCTCAAGAGATGTAAAACATATCAAACAATGTTTGCTTTTTGCAATTTAAACTAGGTAATGCTAATTGTGCATAATTAAAAATTAATTCTTAATGCATTTTATCAATCTTAAAGAGTTCAAAAAACTCTCTAAGCACGAATTCAACTATGCAAGGCTTCTCTATGATAAGCTGAGTAAACTCAAGTGAAAAGTAATTTCTCTATGTAATTTGAAAACCAATTTGAGCCAACCAAGAATCAAATCAAACATAGAGGTTTTACATTATATAAGGGTGGTGCAAAACAGAGTGAGAAACATAGCTAGAGCATCTTAAATGCATCTGTGTAGTCGAATGCTACAAATGTAAGATTAATGTTTATAAAGAAACCTTATCATTCAGCTGTAGCATTTTGAGTTTTTTAAAAATTAGAAAACCACTGTCTCTATAGGCATATGTGTGTCCCAAGAAAATCACCATTATGTTATAGACTCATTCACTCATCGTCAAATTGTGATTCTATAAGTATATACAAATCTACCATAGTTTACAAAGAAACTATTTTGAAGTATGATTCAGAGTTAGTTTGACAACCATATTTAAAATTATTTGATCACATGCACCAAACCAACAATCTCAAACAACTTCAAAAAATTTGAAATTCCAGCTACAGACTATTCACAAATATTTAACACAAATGCTTTTTGTTTCCTATTTCTCAAAAAATAAAGAACCAGTACTCCATTAAGAGCTAAAGACAAGTCTCAATTCTTGAACTGCCTCCAAAGTTTATTTCATAATTTAAACCTCAGCAAATAAGAAATTCCTAAAACAATTTCCATCCATCTAAAAAAAGATAAGCACACCCTAAACACAAAAATAAGATAAGTTTAGAACTGCACATGTACCTTGAAATATTGCACTGCACATGAAGCTGCAATAGAAATGGATCAAAAACAAATAATCGTCTTCTACCTCAACGGTTCAACTTGGGGGTTTGAAGGAGCTTTGAGATTGCCAACGAGTGCCGTGATTCTGCAGATCTTTAGAACAACACTGTTGAAAAGGTGAAACAAAGAATAAAATATGACTTAACTGATTCAGATGCAAGAAGTAAGTAATAATAAGTAATAGTTCTAATATAATCTCTTTGAATAACCATATGTAATAGTTCACATAATTTGGGGTTTCTTTCTCTCAGAACTAACATCGAGTTGTAGAAATTGAAGTAAAGCAAGATAAAATGTTTGAAAATAAATTTTGATGTCTCACTTTCATCACGAAGCAAAGAGAACTCTGTCACAAGTTTTCAAACAATATCTTAACAGGTTAGTGTTCAACTCCAAATGATGTGAAGTAACCAAGTTTGATGTACAGATTGAATGGAAATAATGCCGGAGTTCATACACAACAACATTAATAATATTGTCATCAAGCTCACAATTTCTTGGGATAGAAATGCTCAAACCAATGTTTCGGGGCAGCCGGGTGAATTCTAGAAACGCGGCCTACAAAATTCTTGTCACTAGTCGCAATCATGCTTGCAATGGAATAGTTTTTAGAAGACAAACCCTTTTCTAAAACCCACATATGGAATCTGAACCTAGGCTTAATTCGGTTCTCTAAGTTGAAACTTATAAATGCTGGAAAAGTGTCTAAAACCTCTAAGGAGTTTCCCATCTCCTGACAGAGGAAATTAACCTTTTTCTCTAGAATTTCAGGATTCTGGCTTAGAATCTTTGGGTGCCTTGTTATTATCTTACACAGCTTTGAGAATTCAATCCCTAAATGTAGAAGGCAATCAAATCTATTTTGTAACTCTTCACTTGTTCCATGCATGTGAGTTAAGATATTCATGGTGAGAGTATTTTCACCAAAGCCTATAGCATGCATGAAATTCAATTTATTCATATTGTGAGCTGGCGTCCTTGCATCATGAAATGTCTTCAAACAACTTTGATAACCTTTATCATGATCTTCATTGGGATAGCTTGTGATATAACTCGTTAACAGCTGATGTTTTCCATCTTTGATTTTATCAAAAAACCACTCATGTAAACCCATAGCCTTCATCACATTGGGAAGATTAGCCATTTTAATTGTTCCCAACACATGGGCATAGTTCCTCCTAACATCCCCAACACCTTCGGAGCTCATTCCAATGTGTTTCAACAGCTTCAACACATTAATCACCGGCGTTTCCAAATTGAGATTCAACAATTCCGATCCTTGTAGAATCAACCGAGCTACTTCCACCTTCTTGACACCGAACCTACAAAAATACTCAACCTTTTCAATCAATTCCTTTTCTCCATGTTCAAGAATAACATGTTTATTCCTTCCAATGAGTTCCATTATCTCCCCTTTACCGTCATTCAAATCATAAAACACTTTTATTTTCCTACAAACCTCATGCCAAACATTCACATTCCTTTCAACAGAAGCAGCCAAATCAAAATCCAAAAACAGAAATCTCAAATCACAAAGCAACCCATCAATCTCATCAACCAAATTCCCTTCCTCAACACCAAAAACAAAAGGAAAAGTCAAACATATCCCAACAATTTGCACATTGCAAAAACCATATATTTTCAACAAACAAAGCCTACCCTTTAACTCATCACCACTCTTCCTAAACATAAAACCACTCTCCATATAAAGCAAACCAAGCTTATCCCAAGGAAAACCAAATTCACAAAGCGCACAAGCGGAATCAAGAAGAGACCCATCTTCAGAAAAAAAGAACTTGTTATGTGGTAAAAAAGCAGAAAGAAGGGTATGATGAATACCGATACTTTCAAAGAAAAACTCAAATTCATTAATGGGGTTGTACCTTAAGAACTTACCAACTTTTTTAGGGAAAGAAGAAGGTTCAAAAGAACCCAACTTGGAAATAAGATTGGAGAGAGAATGAAGAGAGTTTTTAGCAATTTGATCAGCAAAAGGATAAGGGATGCACCTTGTGGCATGAAGGTAATCAGTGAGTGCTTGTTGAGCTTGTGACATAGCAACCTTCTTGTAACGACTAGGGATTTTCAATTTTGAGAGTTTTAAGGTTGTGGTGGTGCTGCTACATAAATGTCGTGAAAGGTTTGACAGCATCACTCTCATTCTGTTCTATCACCACACTCCGAAATGCAGGTTGCAGGGTTTTGTTATGAGTTATCATCGATCTTTTAAATCGAACCGGATCGGTCGCTTGGACCGGCAATGGACCGGTTCGGTCTGTTCTATGCATATGAGAAAAATGAGAGATGAAGTCACAAAACAACACTTATCAAGCAATATTAAACAATTAACCTTATTAACCCAATCATAGGTTATTAACCTATCACTTTACACTTAAAATCATTATTACTTACTTATTAATGATTTATTTTAATCCAAATAATATATATGTCTCTTAATTTAATTTCAGTTAATATTTTAATTTTTTATCTTTTTTTTATTTAATTTTTTTATTTTAATTTTAAGTAACAATTTAATTTTTTATGTTTTAAAATGTTAATAATGTTATCCTTTTAAAAAAAATCAAAAAAATCATCAAATTTTTTAAAGAAAATCCATAAACTAATTATTATCTTAATATAATACAAATTTTATCAATTCATAACTTAAATTTTTAAATAAACGCATATTTTCATTTTTTTATTTGATTAATTTGATGTTGTTGGAGATAAAATGAGTTTATTTAAATATTTTAGTTATATATTTGATGAAATTTAAATTATATTAAAAATAATTATTAATTTTATGAATTTTATTTAAAAAAAAAATTTCTTCACTTTTTGATTAAATAGTAGATAACTTTCCTGACTCACCTAATTTGTTGAGTCTCTTCTATTCCTAATGTACCCCCACAAATCAAACAACGTAACTATTTAAGCCCACAATGTTGACCCAAATAAAAGCCCACAATTCTACAACCTACAAAAATAAAGCTGAAGACACATATTTTAGGCGTCAAATGCAATTAGTCTATTTTAATTATCATAAAATATAAAGTAAAATATGATGTTTTGATAATTATATATAATATTAATTAAATAATAGAATTGTTATATAAAGAAAACATTAGAGAATACAATTGTCTTGGCATACAATTCATATAGTTGCAGTAAGAATATTGCAAATTCATGTGGCATATCCATCTTTCAACATAAGAATATTTAATATGATTTGCCGTTAAACTTTTAAGAACAAAAAAAAAAAAGAATAAAGTACATTTAGAAAAAATCATTTTAAGAAAATAATTATTTTTGTTGGGGAGTCCAACATTTAGAATTGGCTAAACAAAGATTTATAAGAGACTTTAGACACCACATATCAACGCAAAACCTTAAGGTATTAGGTTTATGAGTCATTTTCCTTATATATCAAATATAGCATCCATTCATAGTCAATATGGGGCTAACCACTCATAATTGAATACACAATAATTTTCTACAATGATATTCATTGTGAGTATGAATGACAATAAGTAGAGTACTGTAGTATTCGTTCTCATACTTGTAATTTAAAAAAATACTTATACATGTGTTTGTTTTAGGGATGGCAAAGAGGCAGGGCGGGAACGGTTTTAAGCATTACCAACCCCGCACCCGCAACACCAATACCGCCCCCACATCCGCACCCGTCGGATGTGATTTTTTAACATCCACCCCGCACCCAACGGGGACGGGTTTCCCCTCCCCGCATCCGCCCCACTCTAAAAATTGAATTTTTTTTATTCACAACATAAAAAATTAATAATTTGACTAAATAGTAACATTCAACATCAATTCTAAAATTACAATAATCAAAATAATAAAATCACAATATCTTCAAATTTGTTTAAGTTTGCTACAAGTCATAATATTTTGATCAACAAAAGTTCTAAATATTCAAAGTTCAAACGAACTAATCAATCAAAACAGTAAAAAGTTTCAAATCATCAAAACAAAAAGATTCTAAATAAGCATTTTCTAACGATCATCTTCATCTTCAAGACGGGAATTGAAAAGTGAAGTAACATCAATGATCAACAATTCACCTATATTAAAAAATAGACTTAATTGCACTTTTGGTCCCTCTATTATAGGTGAAAATTGAAAGTAGTCCCCCTATTTTGTTTGTCCCCAGTTTTAGTCCCCCAAACAGAATTTGAGGCCAAATCATGATGAGTTGTCATTTTTTTAATGACATGTCAATAAAAAGGTGACGTGGCAGACGCTTACGTGGAATAAACTCATTATTATATTATTTTTGATTAAAAAATATAATTTATATTTTTTAAAATTATTTTTATAATTGTGATAATATTTTTAAAAATACAATTAAATTGTTAAAATTAAATTAAAAAAAAAACACCAAAAATCATTCACTCATCAACAAATCAAAATCAAAATCCTAAAATCAATACAGTGCCTTCAAGGTATGCAACCAAAGTCATAATGATACAAACTTTAGAAAATGCATTGTTAAACTCAGTTAATGACTATATCAAACATAAAAAAGATGACACAACTCACCCCATCAAAAGAACCAATCTTTGGTGAAGGCAGTCGAAGGCCTGAAGGTTTTGCAGGAGCTGCGGGAGTAATTGCTGCAACATAAGCGTTCCTAACACTTTGAATGGCAAACGCAGTGTGCTGACCCTCTTGCCCTTCTAAGCTCAAATCACCCTGAGGAATTTGAGAATTTATACCTTGATCTGCATTCGTGTCCAATAAAACCTTTCTGCTAGAGCAACTATCAATGCTGGACCTTGAACTATCACACATGTATTTAAGCATAGAAGTTGATACAGATGACTCTGAAGACCAGTCCTTAACAGAACTAGCGGGCGAAACACTAGAAGAAAGCTTGTTGGCCGACAACAAGCTTGAGAGACTAGAATACCCAGATTCAGTTTTATTTCTTGAATCAATTCCTGATGGTGTTCTGACCGGTGGTGGACGAGATGAGGGTAGCTTTGAAATTCCAGCAATAACTTTTCTTCTTGAGGAATTAAATGGAGATTTACCAATATTATTGGATGAATTGCTACAAGAAGATTTTAGGGTTTTGATTTTGATTTGTTCATGAGCGAATGATTTTTGGTGTTTTTTCTTTTAATTTAATTTTAATAATTTAATTGTATTTTTAAAAATATTGTCACAATTATAAAAATGATTTTAAAAAATATAAATTATATTTTTTAATCAGAAATAATATAATAATAAGTTTATTACACGTAAGCGTTTGCCACATCACCTTTTTTATTGACACATCATTAAAAAATGACAACTCATCATGATATGGTCTCAAATTTTCTGTTTGGGGGACTAAAACTGGGGACAAATAAAATGGGGGGACTACTTTCAATTTTCACCTATAATAGAGGGACCAAAAGTGTAATTAAGCCTAAAAAATAAAAGTTAAATATTAACATTTAACATGACAAATTTAAATCAAACAATGTAGATAATAGAATACATTCATCGTCATACTCTATTTCATTGAGTAAAATAACATTTTCATTATCCACTTTAGAATTTGAATCGCCTATTCAATATCAACATAGTACAATATAAACAACAATATGTTCGCCGGTACTGAATGCAGATTCGATGAAGTAGTCCAATGAAGTTGGCTTCAATGAGGGCTTAAGATATGTTCGTTGGTACTGAATGCAGATTCAGAAGCTACAGTAGAAACAGGAATTACCAATCTATCCTTTTCAATGGTTTGAAGTGTTGGACATTTAACACCATTCAACTTCCACCACAACAAAATATCAAAATCAGGACTTCTTGGCAAAACTTCCTCCTCTAAATAAACATCGAGCTGTGTTTTGACAAACGAAGTTCTAGCTTTTTTTTTCTGACATACAAATCATAGTTTTCTAAACCATAATCCTCAATATTACTAAAGTGGACATCCAACATTTGATAATCACTACTAGAATCATTATTCATTTTCAATTGATATTCATAAAGCAAATCATAACACAACTGTAGAATCGACTTAACTTGGTCATTAGCATCATTCTCATACAACTTAACATAATAATATTCAAGCAAATATATTTTGTACCTAGGATCCAAAACAACAGCAACTCCCATTATTTCATGAACCACATTCCAATATTTTTCAAATTTTTCCAACATATTCTCTGCCATTTTTTTTATCAATGCATCAGAGGATTTAATTCACTCATTAATTGCAATTTTGATCATACAAATCTTAGGAAAATATTAATTGGAAGTTGGATAATTAGTGCCAGAGAACACTTCTGTGATAGAATTGAACAATTTCAATTTGCCACAAATATCTTTTGCAAATTTCCAATGTAAACTTGTAGGCAAACAAGTGTATTGGGATTCACGTTGTCTTAATCGACTAAATACATCTTCATACAAAATGGCAACATCAAGCATCTTGTAAGTTGAATTCCATCTAGTCGGACAATCTAAAACCAAATTCTTGGTGCAAGAGATTCGTAATTGTTTGACAGTCCCCTCAAACTTTTCCTTCCTTTTAGGTGTTGCAGTCCAATATGCAACACTATCTCGAATCCTCTCCACTCCATATTTCACAACTTCTAACCCATCTTTTACTATCAAATTACGTATGTGCGCGCAACAACGCATGTGAAGTAAGGCCCATCTTTTAGCAATGTATTCAATTGCAACTTATCCTTAATTTTTTCAATTATTGCATCATTAGTGCTACAATTATCTAAAGTGATAGTGAATAATTTTGTATCAATATTTCAATCCATCAAACATTCAACCGATGCATTACAAAGTCTTTCACTTGTATGAGGGGCAAGAACATAAATAAATCTAATATAAGAAGATTCACATTCAATGACTAATATAAATAATATTAAATCAAACTAGTATTATAAGAAATTATAATTATCTCAAAATTTGACTTTGTAGATCCCAATTTTCATCAATGTAATGAGCAGCGACATCCATATACCCTTAATCCACATGTCAGAAGTAATGACCACTCTTTGTGGGAGAGTTTCTAACAACTTCAAAATTATAGTTTTCTTGACTTCATACACTTCGAATATCTCTTCTTTTTTTTTTTATAGTATTTCTACAAGGAACTTGAAATAATGGTTGGAGAGAGGCTGAGTATCTCCTAAAACCAATATTCTCCACTATTGAAAGTGGATATTCATGCAAAATAATTGCAGGTGCAAACTATTTCCTAGCATTTTCAGCATCATAAATTCCAGTCCCAACTCCTTTTTACCTTGCAAGACCTTAGCCGTAAGAAATGTTTGTCCGTTATTATGTTTCATGGTAGACAAACGTGGAGTACATATTTTCATATGTCCGCGCAAGTGTGAGGTCCCGTCTCTTGCTCTCCCACCAAGCAATTTCTTACAATAATTATATTTAGCTTTTTCTTTTCCATCAATTTTGACCTTTGTAAAATGATCCCATACAATACTTTTAAGTCTATTGTTACGATCTTCGGGTATTTCATCTGTCATATTATCATTTGTCTCATCGTGTGGTATTTGCACAGTTTCATTTGGTGTAGAAACATTAACTAACAGATTACAACTTTCATTCATAGTTGGTTGATGTGAACTTTCTTCTGAAGTAAGTTGACATGGTAGTGGTTGAGATGATGTGCCTTCAATTTCCATTTATATATTATGTAAAGTTTCACATAAAAACAAATTAAATTCATAAATAAGTTATACACTCACTCACACACACACACATATATTTCTTAAAATTTTTATCATGTAGTCAAATTAAATCCATAATTTTCATGTAGCCATATATACTATCTATCTAACAGCATTGGCACATGAAAATCTGGATCTTCAGAAAAACTATCTATACTCAATAAAAAATAATAAGAACCAATGATGTGTCTTAAATTATAATATCTCACCCTAAAAATGGTCAACAACTAGTGCCACAAATAAGCATCCTATTCAACATCAATCCAAAGCAGATCTTAATCAAAATCACATTCATAAATAAATAATTTAGCATGTTGGTTGTCGCATGTCTTTTGTCACATAGGGATTGTGGTATGCATTTGGAGAATCTGTGAAACTAGGAGGAATTTTAATTGTTAAAGTGGGGTAGTATACTTGAGTTTCAGCATAATGTTCATTAGTTGGTTGTATCTTTTGAGCAATAAAGATTCTAGAGGATGGAGAGAAAACATATTGAGAATCTTGATTGCTATTGTTTTGCTGATATTCATATCTAATTTGTTTAGTTATTGTGTGTAGGCAGTATGCAAATAGTCTTCTTTCTTTATTCTACTTTGTATTTCCATAGGTTAGTAGCATGCCTATAAATGCATTTGATTTGTTATTTTATTAGTTATTACTGATATCATAATAGCTATTTACAAACATAAAAACAAGAAAAAGAAAAGTATCACTTGAATTTGGACCTAACAAACCTAACTGTCCTATATATTTTGTCGTGAGATTCTTCTGTACAGATCCACACACTCAGTACCTTCAATTCAAATCCTCCTAAAAAAATTCGATACTCTGGTATAAATGCTACAACCAAATGACCATTCAGAAACTTTTCTTGAGGAATGATCCATTCCTAGGTGATATCTGTGTCTGAAATTATAATATCTAGTGCCACAAACAAGCATCCTTTTATAGCCTTGTTACAAGACACTTATGGAGAAAATATGCAGAAAAATATCCAGATTTCAACAAGAAAATAATAAGAAAATATGCAGAAAAATATCGAGACTAATACACAAAAATGAAACCGAATTAAAAATTAAACAAAAAAAAAACTGAAAACAAAAATGCAACAAAATATAGAAAATTTGAAAACGAACCTTAAAATTATAACGGCGAAGAGAATAAGAGCGCACACCAAGGATGACGAAGACGACGCACAGAGAGGAGGGAGGACGACCGGGACAGAAAAAGTGAGGGTGGAGGTGGACGGTGGCAGCAAGCTAGGAAAAAGAAGGAAGATTGATAAAATTAGGGTTTTGTTACTATTTTAGAGATATAAGGGTATTTAAGTAATTGTATTTATGTCGAGTGGGTGCGGGTGCTGGGCGGATTTGATGAAACTCGCCCCCGCACCCGCCTGTAACTTTGAAAAACGGGAAAAATCTGCATCCGCACCCGCATCCATTAAAAATGATTTTTCCCCGTTAAATGCAAGACGGATGCGGGGCGGTTCAGGTGGGTTCAGGTTCAAATGTCATGCCTAGTGTGTTTTTCTTTGATATTAATTTTAATATTCGTCCTCTTATCATTTAAGTACCTAAGTGTTCGTACTCATAACTATTACCACATTTTAACTAAGATAGATCGATAATAAATGATATTTTTGTGATTAAATTTAAAAATTATCTAAATATCTTAAATCAAATCATAAAGTATTATAAACTAAAATATTTTATAACTCAAAATATTTCAAATGAACATACGTTACAATACACATTCAAATATTCATAATAATACTTTATGAAGTGGAAAGTCCTACAACGGTATTATTTGAAGATCTATAAAAGAAGTTTATAAAATCATGATTAATAAGACATAAATATTAGTTATAAAGTCACAATTATTTATTTATACATAAAAATCAAATTTTTAAAAAATTTACACACGTTTATCTTTCGATTATAAATATTATAGTGTTTCAATGATATCATTAAATATTAAAACATAAAATAAAATATTAATATATATATATATATGATAAATAAATTATATATTTATATTAATGCGCGTGTTGGATGAGATGGGTACTATAATATCGTATCTGCACTCGCACTCATACCTATTTAATTTTGTAGATAATTATTCGTTTCCATGTCCATATCCATTTAATAGATTATTATCCTACCTATTGTTTTTTTTTTTTTTTTGCACATATCAAACTCGGGCTGAATCTAATTGTCATCCTTAATTGTGAAACACATACAATACTTTTTGAGAATGAATTTTATTATACTTCATTTGTCCTTAATAATAAGTAAATATTAATCCACAAATATTAATATATTTGTTTCAAAAATTTATAACAAATATATCAACTTTTGTATAATTAAATTTTGTTTATATTGTAGGACAAATGGAAAAATATTTTGGATCTTTATGTAATTTAAAAAGTTGATTAATTAATTAATTAATTAAACAATTCATTATAAATTATATTGTGAAAATATGCACACATTAAAACTTATTTACTAAAGATACATTCAAGCAATTTAATTTACAATCTTTAACAGATAATCCAAAATATATTTTTCTGAAAGAATAATATAAAACATCTAAACAATAAGACTTAACCAAAATCATTTTTTAAATGTATTAAACACAAATTAGTTTTAAGTTCCTTTAGATCAACATAATCTTATAAAATCAATTTATTTAAAATCCATTTTACTCAATTTTAACATGGAAAGATTAAGGTAAAAAAAATATAAGAGAATCATAAAGTGGTTTAGTGAAATTAGAGTTGTGATGAAACTTTTGGGAACTCCTTAGGATGTCAAACTCAAATGCTGTAATCAGTGAGGAGTTCCAAAATAAAACAAAAACTGCACATACTTAATACGAAGTTTCAAAATAAAAACAAAACCTGCACATACTTAATACGAAGTTTCAAACTAAAACAAAAATTGCACATACTTAATATATACGTGCAATTTTATTTTACTTTTGTCTAGATAAAAAGGGCCTTTTGAAAAAATAACTTTATCTTCAAAAAGAATTTGACTTTTCAAATCTGAATTCAATTTTAAATACATTTTTAGTATAAAATTAAATTTATATTTTAAAATCTTTAACAAATATTCCAGAATCATTAATTTATATTTTTAAATATTTGACAAATATCCGAAAATCAATTATTAGTATTTACCTTATTAACAAATGTTGTCAACGCCACAACCTCATTAATTGATACGATTTCTCCATCTAACTTATATTTAAAAAGGAAGGTAGAAAGTAGAATGCACGCGTGGTGTGAGTATGTGATGAAAGACATTAAAGAGAGAAAGAGAGGAAGAGAGTATCCAATGATTGTAAGAGGTAGTGCGTGTCTGGTTATGGAGAGACAAAGTGACACGCACGAGTGCAATCATGGGACCACGTGTTCCCACGTGGCTATCCATCAACCCACCCCACACCTCATGCATCATCCCCACGTGACCTATCTTACAACTCTTACACCGTATATAAATTCATTAATATTCTCTTCACTTTAAATATAAAAAATTAATATATTTAATTCAAAATTAAAGTTAATAGATCCACTTTTTATCTATTTTTTTATGTTTAAATTCAAATATAATATTAAATAACCTTTTTTACTATCATACTGAACAGCAATTTTATTAATAAAGATTTAACTCATATCTATGTATACTCACTTAATTTCATCTAATTTGAGGAAAGAAAATCTATCTTGATTGAATTATAATTTATATATAGAGATAAATTTAAGTGTTCATATTCGTCCTATTTCTACATTAAAATGTGTCTTATTAATAATATTATTTTTAAATTATATATATAATTTAATATTTTTAAAATGTATTATTATATAATAATAATTATTTTATTATATTAATTATAATAAATAATTTATAATTATATGTAAATATAAATAGATGAAAGTACAAATAAAAAAACTCAAATTTTATTGTAAATAGATATAGAGATTTAGATTTTATATTTAATAAAAAATAAATATATATTTTTTCAAATAGTCAAATGCAAGAATAAAATAGACAAAATCCATCTCTACCCTATCTCATTGTCATTACTAGCTAACAAAACCTTTAAATGTACTTATTTAGTAAAAGAATACCTTTGAATGTTTTTATGAGGCAACGCTTTTAATTTCTATCATAAGAGTACGATTTGATTTTAATATTTTCTTCAAAAAAGTTAGATTCACCACTCTAACTTTTATATTTCTTTACAGTTTGCCTGATAGCGTATTTTTTTTCAATAACCTTTTTAAAAGAAAATTAAAATATTTCCTTTTACAAAAAATTATTAAAATACTTTTTTTTATAAATAAAAAACAATTATTTGAAAAGTCTCAATTCAAAACTTAAACTTCTTTAAGAAAATCATCATTCTAAATGATAATTTATAATTAAAAAAATATTTTAATATTTAAATTTAAAAGAATATATTTTAATATTTTGTTTAAAAGAGTTATTTTAATAAAAAATCTTTGTCTGATATCATAACTTCATAAAAAAAATATGATGCAGTAATTCAAAAGTCATATGGTTTGGTGACACAACAAGTCACATGAGATGATGGTGTCATATATATACATAATCAAAAAGTAAATTATTGAGGCTGATACTATAAAAAAAATACTTTGCTTTCTTTTCTAACTATTTTTACTTCAACCGGTATTTACGTACACTAGTATCAACGATCTAAAACTATTTTTCTTTTTTACTTCAATCTAAACTAACGAATTTTGTTCTATTTTCATCTGTGTTTATAGTAAATATTATTTTTAAGTTTCATTTTTATCTTTAATAGTAATATTGCACGTCAAATATCTTGACATCATAAAAGTCATAATCTTATAGTTCAATAGTAAAATATTTCGTACTTATAAAAATTAACATTTAGTCTCTTAATTTCTTAAAATCGAATTTTTATAATTTGTAGAATTTTTTATTTTTTATCTATTTATTTATAATATTATATGTTTAATCATGACACAATAGTAATACAATACAATTAGATTAAATTCATATTACTATTATTTAATATTTGTTTCTTTTTTTTTACTTTTTACTAGGTAAAATTTTACAGTCGTTTTTGTTAATAATAATATAAATGAAGATTTATTTATGAATAAATTTTTTAAAATTTGAACATTATTTTATTCTATTCAATTTTATAGTATCAAATTATATATATACAAAAAAATAATGATTATAGACATTCAAATTCGTGTCAAATTATATGTTATGAAAAGTTAATTAATTATATTTATAAATCATATAATAATAATAATAATAATAATAATAATAATAATAATAACGCTATTTCTCATAATAAGTGGTTAGATATTCAAACAACTTATTTTTTATGATTAAGAAAAACTATATTCAATTTACTTCTATACTTATCTTTTTCAAATAGATTATTTTAGATTTATTCTCTTAATTATTATCTAAGAAAAATAAATAAATTATTTATTTTTTAGTTCAGCTTGATTACAGTATTTTTTTTTTCAAACGATTTATCATTTTTTTCTTCGTTTGTTTGAGTTAATATAATTTTTTTAATAAAAATTAACAATATAATCACACATTTAAAATAGGCTAACACAATGAAGCATAGAAGAAATCAACCACGTGATGACAACACTAGAAAGATCTGTGAAAGATTTGGTCGGATAAAGTATGAGGGGACGCATGCAGTAGATAGCACACTTGTAAACTTCATGCAAATTGTCCCAATCATTGCCGTTCGATCATACAATATGATTAATTGATGTCAACTATAATTTATACTCCTTTTAAATATATGTTATACATTATATGGTTCAAATTATTGTCAATGTATTGAGCATCACTGATCATTCAATTATTTGGATGTGTATTTTGTCAACTTGCTATGTTCCTTGGCTCCTAGTCAATATTCGTTTAGGATATTTGGATAGATGACTCAATGTGGTCAAATATCAATATCATGTCCGAAATAGAGAATTGTAATTTTGTCAAATTGCTTTAAATAATGATTGATGTGTTTCTTTATTCACATAAATATGATATCGAATTAATATTAAGTAATGGATATAGTAATAATTGAATATACACTTATAACATGAGAGTTTATAGTTTATAATAAGAGAGTTTATGTTGAAAGCTTAACTATTTACGTTTTGATACATATGCTAATAAGTTCTTATGAAAATTGAAGTGTTTGCATGTGTCATTACATAAACTATGATAAAATGTTAATAAGGTAAAAAAAAATTAAGATTTGACTATAAAAAAAAAGTAAAATATTGCCTCATATATGTCCTTCCTTCTTATAAAATTGTGCAACAAATATTTGATTTGTAGTATTCAATGAAAAAGGAGGCATGCTAGTTAATAATTTGAATTCATAAATATAATTTTAGTCATCATTTTTTATTAAATATTTGATTTATTTATTTATTTTTAATTTATTTTTATTCTTTATATAAATTGATTAATTTTAATTATTTTCATCATACACATGTCAAACAAATGTAATATGATCATTGGTAAAATTAAGTGTAACTTAAACAATCATGAAATGAAAATATAGAGAACTTTGATAAATATATTTTATTTTAAAATTTTTATATATGTTTCAAAATATGTAAGAAAAGTTTTATTAAGTGCAAAGCTATTATGAGTTAAATGAACTATTTTCTTTTTAAAAAAATGACTATAATAGATACATATTCATAATTATTAGAAGATCATTCCGATGATAAAATTATATTATAATTTTTGTTATAATCGTAATAAAGATTAAAATATATTACTCATAGAATATAACAGATAGAAATTAATCAAAAATAAATTAAAGAAGCAAAACAAATATTAAACAAAAATAAATAACTGAATCTATATTTAAGTCTAATTTTAAATTTAATATATATTAATAATAAAAAAATAATTAAACAGGAAGAGTAAAAATAAAGTGAAAAATGGTTAAGATGATAGCAAAACAAGATAAGAGTTGCATAGACAAATAAAGAATAACGGATTTGCCGTTGGAGAAGACAATAAGTCTGTGTACTTGGGGTTTTTATGTAGAAATATATAAATAGTACATAAATTCGAAAACAGACAAAGATTTAAAATCTGAAAAGTTCTTGTATAAGCTAACAATCACTAGTGAACGTGGCCGGACATAGTTCGAAGTCTTAAAATCAAACTATTAGACTAAATTTTTTTAAAAATTAATAAATAAATTATTAATATTTTATTTTATAATTATAAAAAAATTAGTATAATTAATTGAATTTTTAAATGTAATTTTTTTTATATTTTAAAAAATAAAATAGGACATTTTAATTATTCTACAATAAAAAAATTAATGTAAATATTTTTATTTTTTAGTTGAAGAAAAAACTATTATGTAAATATTGTACCACTTTAATAATTTATGTTAACAAAATATTGACTACTTATTTTATGATATTTCAATTTATAATTATTATTTTTTATAATATAAATAATGTATTTATTTTTTGTGTCATAATTTATTAGTTTATTACTAATATTTTTTACATCCTTACTCATTAGTTAAACTACTTTTACTATAAAGGATATTAAATATTTACGACAAAAATAAAATATTTTATTTAATTTATATTAAATTTTATTGATTTTAGTTTTAAGAATAATTAAATATAACATTTTTTATTAAATAATTCTTTTTTTTGAAATTTGTAAATAAAAAATTTAATTTTATAAAAAAAATTAAAGCGTTTGTTTATTGGAGAAGCTCTATTAGCGAATATTTACGAAAGTATGAAATAAATACTCTATGAAATTGTGATACACTACTTTTGAAAAGAAATAAGAAATATAGGAGTGGTCCCAGGAAAGAAAAAGAAGAAGAAGTTGGCCTCGTGAGTTGGGGTGGGCATGCGATGGAAAAGCCATGTCATTCTTCCTTTCACAAAGTGGGACCCACAATGAATGATGGCACAATACATGAACATCATAATAATGATCATGAGGTCATTATTCTCAATTCCCAAGCGCGTTCAACTCGCAGCGCGTCCAATTCTCTCTTCTCTTTCATTATTTCCATTGGATTTAGTCAATAGTCAAACTATTCATCCAAACTATACTCCTACTCTTGTTCCTCACAACAGAACACACATACTAATATCAATTTTTTATTAGTATTTTGATTTTTTAGAAACTATTTTTTTAACTTTATTCTATTCTCTTTTATTAATTTCAATTTAATATATTTGTAAAAAGTTTAAATTGATATTAATTATTATTTAAATAGTAATTGTTTTTGTAAATTTACTTTATATTATTAATTAATCCTTTATTATAAATATATAACTATTTATTATATATACATTGTTAGAAAAATCTCTCATAAATATTATAAAAAGATAAATAAATTTTGTCAAAATCAAAAAGTAATATCAAAAGGAATAAAATTTATAAATTATCAATATAAAATAAAATTATATTTAATTATAATAATTACTAAATCATTAAAAACATTTTAACTTTTATTATAATTAATTATAAAGGTATACAAATAATTAATTATGATGAGATGATAATATATAACTTTTTAATTCAATATACATAAAAAATTAACTCAAATTTAAAATACAAAAGGAGTCTTGAAAATATAATCTTAAGACCAAAACAATAAATTTAATGTATACAAAAATAATCACTTTATTATATTTATGAGTTGTTTTTCATTTAATATTATTTAATATCTTTATCTTTAGTTTAATTTAATGTAATTTTTTGTCAAATATATGAAGTTGACCATAGAAAAAACTTCTCATTGTTCCTTTTTAGGTGCAAATTTTTTCTAACTTTTTTTTGATAAATTTTCATATATATTATTTTTAAAGTTGAATTATAACTTGCATCACTTTATTCAAAATAATAATTTCTTGAATATGATAAATCAGTGTATACATGACATGAAAATGAAAAGAATTTCATCGAGAAATAAAAAAATATTATTTTTGGTCTATGTAACTTAAATGAACAAATGTTAGAAAAGGAATATTATTTATTAAACATTTTTTTGTTAATATATAAATTTACAAAAAAAAGAAAACTGAATTGAATGAGATTTATTTGAACAAAACAAAAATATAATAAAAAAATGTATTACAAAACTTTATTCTACCTTAAATTGAATGTAAAATTGACATTGTAAACCAACCATGGTTAAAAAAAGAACCAAAGTTGGACTTTGTGCATCGAAAAGCAAAGAGTGTATGAGCTACATTAAACTTTAAAGCCTAGGTAGATAGCAATACATTTTAATATGATTGAATGCAATTTGGCACCCTGACACAAGTCATCATTAACTCTATTTCATGTTTCTCTCTTTATCAATCTATCTTTTTCACCACTCTTCTCCATAGTATGTATCTATATATAGTCCCATCTATCCTCCATTCTTTTTACTGTTCTCCATAAAGCTAATGCACTGCCACCATAGTCCATAGCCTAACCCCATTTTCTGTCCTTCACCTCTTAACACCATTTTGCTTTTTTTTTTTTTAACCTTTCAAACCAAACCATTTCTTTAGAGAACAAAAAATGGGTGACAAAGAGGATGAGTTGGGTTTGGGTTTGAGTTTGAGTTTAGGATATGGAGCAAATACAAATAATGCTCCTACTCACATGCACAAGCCTCCTCAATCGCTTCCAAATCAAAGGGTTTCCTTCAATAACTTTTTTCATTTTCATGGTATGTGATTTTTCTTCAACTCTCTCTATGTTATTTCTCTCTTTTCAATTTTTTTAATTCTATTTTTTCGTTTTAGATTACTCTTAATATTTTGTTAATTTTTTTTATACAAAAAACGCCATTTTTAATTTTTTTTTCCTAAGTTTTTTATAAAACTAAATTCCCATTTTTGCTAAACCTTGAATCATGCAATGAAGAACACAAACCATTTACTTTTTGTCTTTTAATTTTTCTTTGATACCAAAAAAAAAAAAATTTAATGTTTAAACAAAAAACCCATTTACCATTTTTTTTCTTCCTATGTTTAATTTAGTTAATGAGATGGATACAACTCATGTAAATGAAGAACACAAAACCCTTAAATTTAATTAAAAAACCCATTTTCCATTTTTTTCTTCCTTTTATTTACTACTTTATTTTGTGCAAAAGAAAGGCTTTAAGTTTGTATTAATTACATTATTGCCATTAAAGTCTCACGTGCCCATCACGTAGCAGATCTGAGTTCTGAAACGAGGTCGTTTATCGGTGGAATAGACGTGAACTCGCCGGCGGCTGCGTGCGACGATGAGAATGGAGTTTCATCTCCGAACAGTACAGTGTCAAGTATCAGCGGAAAGCGAAGCGAGAGAGAAGGAAATGGAGAAGAGAACGACGCAGTTGAGAGAGCCTCTTGTTCTCGAGGAGGGAGCGACGAAGATGACGGAGGAGGATGCGGCGGCGACGGTGACTCTTCAAGAAAGAAGCTGAGATTATCGAAGGAACAATCGGTGTTGCTGGAAGAAACATTCAAAGAGCACAACACATTGAATCCGGTTAGTTTGTTGTAGTGGTATTTTCTGTAATTTCATTTTAGGGTAAAGGGCTTATTTGAAATTTCATGCTAGTTAATTTGGTTATCAGTGCCATAATTCAGTTACAATATTAAGGCATAATTTCTGCTTTATTTTGACCTTGACTTTGTCTTTTTTCAATTTTATTACTATTATTTTATATTTATATTTTGGTTTTGTCTTTACTCTTTGATCAATTATTATTAGTCAAAATTATTATTATTATTGTTATTATTCTTCAGAAACAAAAGCAAGCATTGGCAAAGCAATTGAATCTGATGCCCAGACAAGTGGAGGTGTGGTTTCAAAACAGGAGAGCAAGGTGAGGTTTTTCTTCTCATAAGGGCATTACTGTCATTTTGTATATCACTTTAATAATAATAATAATAAATAATAATAACAATAACAATAATAATAATAATAATAATAATAATAATAATAATAAAAATTTAATTTATATACATGGTATAAAGAGCTTTTACAATGGCTATCATTTGTTGTGACATTTGTAACAAATCTATTATGGGATTTTGAGATTTCACACAATTGAGAGTGATTAATAACACAACTTAACTTTTATGAGACATAAAAAAGATTTGAAGTTGTATGGTGGTAATTTATATAAGAAAACAGCATGTATAAATAACAAATCATTATTAAAACATGTCAACTTCAAAAGATGGATGTGGTGGATTTGCTGTGTGTTCCATTTTCTCATGGAAGGCAAAAAGTGACGTTGAGTGTATTTTGCAGAACCAAGTTGAAGCAGACTGAAGTGGATTGTGAATACTTGAAGAGATGCTGTGAGACTCTAACTGAAGAGAATAGGAGGTTGCAAAAGGAAGTGCAAGAGCTTAGGGCATTGAAGTTATCTCCACAACTCTACATGCACATGAACCCTCCCACCACTCTTACAATGTGCCCTTCGTGTGAGCGTGTCGCAGTGTCATCCGCATCCTCCTCATCAGCAAATGCCCCCTCTGCTCCGGCTCCAGCTCCAGCTAATCGCAACCTGATAGGCCCAAGCGTTCAGCGGCCAGTACCTCTCAACCCTTGGGCGGCAATGTCTATCCAAAACCGTTCTCGACCATGAATTTTCGTCCCCGAATCAGTAGGGTAAAGTTCAAGCTTTATGCAGAGGGACATTTTAGATGCTAGACAGAAAAATGAATTAATTCTATAGTGCACTTTACTTTAGTGTTGGTTCACTAGGACTTGAGCTTATGACTTTGGTTAACTTTTAAGTCTAGGCTTATTTTATTTTGGGCCTAGAGATAACATGTTTTACTCAACTTTAGGATGTGTAAAGTTTGGACATGTTAAAGTTGGTTGTGTTTTTCATATGCTAAATTAGTTTTTTTATAAACTTTGAAAGGATGAAAAGGAGAATCCGAATCTGTTTTATATAATTTTTTTTTTCTCATGTGATTTGTCATACATACCACTTGCTTAGATAAAGGTTGGATTTTGTGCAAAGATTGGAGAGGGGACAAATTAAGGGGATTCCCATGAGGATAGTTGTGGTCTCAATTAGAAATGATTTTGTCTATCTTTTGTTCTGATTCTTATTGCTTTTGGTCTTTATACTTGAACATGGGATTGAGTGAGTCATATTGTGGGGGACTCAACTTTGGCTGGTTGTGTACTAATAGTACTTCATACTCCTCAAAATGTGGATTTTCATTACCATTTAGTAAAGAGTTGACAAATTGTGAACATAGGTAAATGTGGTAAAGCACTAGTGAGAGTTGCCTCAATTATAAGAATTATACACATAATTTATCTATATTGCTAGTGCTATCTTTGATTTTATTCGGATAACAAAAGTTAGGGTATGCTTAATTAGATCAACAAAGAACAGTTTTTGGAAGAATAACAAACTTTTAAATGAGTAAAAAAAAAAACTTTTAAATACAAAAAACTGTTTTGAAAAAGCATAATCAAATAGGCCATTACTATTTGTCCTTTCCGGTCTCTTCCAATTATCTTCTGTTTTTAGCTAATCCTATCAGCCCATTTGAAAATTTCGTCCATTTAATAGATCTTCTGATGATATGCGTTTTAATTTGTGTTGTGTCCATTTAATAGATCTTCTGATGATATGCGTTTTAATTTCTGTACAACACAAATCAAGTACATCACATTTCATTTGGCTGAACGCATAAAACTTAAAAACTGTTAGTGAATGTTTGTCCAAAGTAATGGTTGAAAAAATTTGAGCTAAACTAACATATTGAATATTATTTATTCAGTCAAAATGAGATTTAGAGGAAAATTAATTTTACTTCACAGTAACTAAACATCTGTATTTATACTAAAATCACTTTTGACACTTAAAATCAATTCTTATGGTTTCCACAGGTGGTGACACAGCAGTTCCAATAAAAATATATTTCCCAAATATCTCAGTGCATTGACTTTTGTAGTTATGCAAACACATAAAAGGTAACTCAAAACAACAAATGAAAAAAAAAACAGAAAATTGCTAAGAAATCAAACTGTATTTACGGTATCAGTCAAGAAACGTAGAATGCAACCATGGCCTGCCCTTTCTGTCAATTTTTCATGAATCCGAAGACATTGATCGCAAGTTGGACGATCTCCAGTAGCTAAGCCTCTATATAAATACCTATGAAGAATAACAACCTCTTAGGACAGAGAAAATAGAGGTGGAAATATCATAGATTATCTACTACAGTAACCATAAATTATCTACTATATTATCAATCATACTTGCTTAACTTTCTTAAAACATCAGATTCCTACAATTACAACTACAAAATATAAAGAAGACTGTTATATAAAAAAAATCAGAGACCCTTTGAAATTTTATTCATACAAATATAGCATTTATTTTAGGTTACAAATGAAAAGAAAACATAAATTGTCACGTTAATTTTCCCCCCTTATTGTCTACCTTTTCTACCAATATTAGAGAGAGTTTACTTGTGAGATTAAGAACTTAAGGGTTGCTCTAAACAATTCAAATCAAAATGAAATGAAATTTTCATCACTTGAGTACCAATGTATTAATACTATGGTAAGAATTGTTGGCAATGACACAACAAAAACTTCGTCACACCAGCCCATCACATTTAATATTGTAAAATAAAGATCTAAAGTGTAAAATATGACCATTTGAATCAAAAGCAGCTAATACGAAACCCAACTGCTCAAACATGATCTGCAATCTAGTATATGCATGTATTTTATAAGAAGGAATTAGTGCATTCTATAATATAATTCTTGTTTGCGATGTTTCAATACTTCTATTATTCTCTCATCATGTCTTAAAACAATACTTATCTTATTCTAATTTCTCAACACTCAACACAAACAAGTCTTGCAAGTTGCAACAATAAAAAAGAGTAAAGGTTCTTTCTTTATCTTGTCTCCTTGGAGCATGAAAAACACACACAGGGTGAGGTCTTGCAAGCATATAAATGCCATGCAAATACAGCAGCAAACAGTTCAGAGTTATCAGGTAAGATTTCTCCTTCAAAAAATTTAAGCATTGCTACTTAGGAAGTATTTTCTCTATCAAGGCAAGATAACGCAACTCACGAGGGTCTGTCTTTTCTACCATGCAAGACCATTGTCTAGGCCATATGGACATATAATGCACAAAATATTTGTTAATTTTTAAGCAATTGAGAACTAGGTATATATGGGAAGCAATCAAGCATCATGAAATTCACAACCTGAAGAGTCCAAGAAACAACAGTTCAAAAGAATTCTACATATCGAGTAATTATAGGAGATTGACTGAGAATTATTTTACTTATAGGACTGAATGAGTGAATAAGCATGATTTTACCCTGAAGGAGGTTCTTGCTAATGTGTGAAGTTCGTATTGCAAACTGGATGCCTTGGATGAGTTTGCTGCCGAGGATGGGATATCTGATATATAACCAACCAACTAAAAGAGATCGAATTGGCTACATAGGGGATATGCTAGTTTTGCTACATTTCACAAGGTGCTTAGTGGAGGAGAATGAGAAGTACGGTTAAGGAATGGAGGCAAGTAATAACAAGGTGGGGAGAGACAGAGTCCATTTCTGTAGAGATCAATACCCTTTTTTAATCTCTCAAGTCAGAAATGAGGACTTTCTATAAGGGTTATATTGGACTTCTACAGTAAAGGTGTGGGGGGCTATTTGGATTTCAGATCCCTCAGGATTTTTTACCTAAAACTCCTTTTTTTAGTTCCTTGTTTCAAATCCTTCTCATCACGGGAGTTGGTTGTCTGGCTTCAGCAGTTTCTTAGGGGTTGCTAATAATCCTTAAGCTAAGCTTATGGCTATTTTTTTGGCTTGAAGCTTGCTAGAACCATTGGTTGTAGTAAGCTTTGCTGCTATTCGGATCCCAAGTTTGTGATTGATCTTATTACTAAGCCTACCAGCAAGAATCACTGCTATGCTTCAGTTATAGCCAATATCAAGGAGTTGTTGAACTTAGATTGGGCAGTGTCTCTTCTTCACTCGCATAGAGAAGGGAATGCGAGCGCTGACTTCATTGCTAAATTAGGTTATAGCAATGATGACAAAGCTCCCTTCACAGTTCTGGCTTTGGCTAGGAAACAAATGCTTAAAGAATAACACAACTATAGGTGGCAGGGACAGGGGAATCCTAGCTACAACGATCACTAACTATAAACCTCAGATTATCAAAAATTTACCATCATTAAAGCAAATTTGCATCCAAAAAGAATCAGAATCTATCCAAGTAAAAAGGACATGTGAAAATGAATTGAAACAAGATATTTGATCACTCACTTCATTAGGATATCATAGTATTCAGGATCCAAGGAAGAAAGCATCCCATCTACATCTTTTATAGCCATTATTGCTCTATGCACAACAATCCAATGTGCCGACTGCCATAAAGATACATGAAAAATATGCTGTGAATTCAGCAAATTACAAATCTTAACTTGCAATAACATAAAAAAAAAAAAAAAAACTAGTCATTACTAGTAGAAATCAGCTTAAAAAACACTGTTATGTTTCCCCAACATCAATAGCTTGTGTGGTCTTAAGTAATTTGAAAACTCCAATTGTACCAAAACTCTAAAATATGAAAATAATTTTTTATTTTTTTTATTTAAAAAAGTACTAGTCTTTTTGGCTAGTCAAAATATAGGTGAGTTCTACGGTGGACCATCTTCATAAGTGGTTCACTTTGAAAATCATTAGAAATTCTAACGTGGTCGATGATATTTTAGAAGTAATAACTCATAACCCTCTCTCCCTCTTTATGGATATAATAGTTACTTGATTTATATCAATTCTTTTCAAGTACTGTTCATGGTGGAGCACCGGACCTAGTCCATTTTAGAATTTGCCCGAAATACATTACTTAAAATCAAAGGCTAAAACACTGTTTCAGTTCTAACAACCCAAATCTAATACACACAAAATAGTACCAAAGTATCAATTTTTCTTCAAAAATAAATTAAAAAGTAAAAAAAAGAAAGATAAAGGGGGTAAGGGAAACACCTTGCAACGTTCATCACTAGTCATGGCATAGGTACCTTCAAGGGCAGTTTTAAGGGCTTCCACGGGTTTAAACCTAAATTAGCATAAAAATTAATAATTATTGATTAAGATTCAGCATTGATTTGATTCATGAGAAAAATGAAATTGCACAAGAAAGAGAGAGAGAGAGAGGGTAAATGAAATAACTGTTTGAGTAAGCTTTCGATCTTGCGTGTTTTGTGTTCAATTCTGGTAATAATGGCTTCTGCATTATCAGATTCAACAAATCCTTCAGCACCTGCCATAGATATCACAATCTCTTTGCGCTTTTACTTGAACTTCAATTTTCCTTCCTAAGCGACAGAAAATCTGTTTCTTTTCTTTTCTCCCAACAACCAAACAACGACCACTTTATGAGAGTAATTGCAGCAATATAACACAAATTATAAATAAATGTAGAAGATCTCTAGTTTCACCCCCGAAAATTCTAAGTTACACCCCTAACAATTTTTTTAAATATAAAATTCACCAAATTATCTTTAATTCATCAAATTTTCAAATCCAACATAAAATGTATTTTATACTAAATTTACTTAAATTGAATTTGAATAGACATTACTTGAACGAATTTTTTTTCCACAATATATACAAGCCATAATGTGAGTTAAAGAGAAGGTGAAAATGACTCAATCATTGCAATGGAGTATAGGAATGTTATCATTTCCCCTTATTATATGTTATTATTTATAAAATATTATAGATTTCATTAAATTGTTAATACCTTTGAATAATAACTATTATTAAAGTAATTTTGAGAATAATTTTTTTTTAATTATATAAAATTAAGAACATTAATTATTAATATATATGAGGTTAATTACTTTTGCATATAATAATAAGAAATAGATTTTAAGTATAAAAAAATTATTATCAAAATATTTGAGTAAGTTTTTTTTCTTATCTCAATCGGTCATTTTAACCCTTCACAATTGTTCAATCTTCACGATGATTAAAAATATGTAAGAACATAATGAATTTTTTTTTAAGCAAAGAACACAATTGACTTGACTTTACGTGCATATATGCATTATATTTGAACCGATCCATGAGACATATAAGTAGAGTTCAGAAATGGGCGAGTCAGTCAGTTCAACCCGGTTTGTAATGAGTAGTAAATATTTAAGTTTGGTTTGATTCAATTTTCTTTTTAATAATTAAGCTTTATAAAACAAAAAAAATTAGATCTTCCAAAATACTAAAATATATAACATATAACACCATAAAAGAATACTGATTTAAACCTCTTTAGATTCTTATTAGATTTTTTTTTTTTTTTTTTT
>JBBPBS010001102.1:469559-480868 GCA_037974835.1 Cicer judaicum
GTAAATTGAGTTCAACATGAGAAATTAAGGTGGCTAAATAAATAAATAAATATCAACGTTACTATTATCTATTCAACCGAACAAAGATAGAAAAAATTATTCGTATAACCGAACAAAGATAGAAAAAATTATTCGTATAACCGAAAAAAGATGAAAAACATATATCATTCAACATTTTATAGCTGTCAATATACATAAAAATAAAATATAGCTGTCTATGTAGTACTAATTTAAAACTAGTAAAAACTCAATAAATCTGGTAGATGATACTACAATTATACTGTAGCTGAAAATGAAAATGTATCCACTGCCTTTTCAAGTTATTTAGTAACCAAAATTAGAAAACCAGATATAAATACAAGTAGTAAAATACATCATTAGACAATAAAGATGAGTGTAACACATAAACAAGATAACTTCACGGAGAGAAGTTTGAACATTATTTTTCTTCATCTGAATTAAGTATCATCATCAATATGGGTTTAAGTCTTCATTGCAGGTCTAACCAGCCCCAAACCAGAACCACTTCCCAAATGCTTGAAATCTTTGGCTTCAAGATGATCGTCGTGACCAGCAAAACCTGTACCTCCCTTCTCCAAATTCACCAAATGTCTCTCTTTACACGCCTTGTTGCAAACAAGACAAACCTTATTGACAACCATAAACCTGTCTGAACATTTTTTGCAAAATACGTGCCCACATGAACTGAGGGACACAAGTGACATTGTGTTGGTGAGAGTGGTTTTGCAGCTTGGACAAATGTAGGTCCTATCAAGAGCGTTGGATTTTTTCTGCTCACTAGTATCTTCAGTGAATTGGACAGGGAAAAGAGTCTTGAACTTCAGCTTCTCGTTACCTTCTGGACAGATAGTACTGGTAGAAGGTGCTTCTACTTTAACAGAAGTCTGGTGTAGCAGAGGGAAGCCAAAATACCTTCATTGTCCTAAGGGCTTCCTCCTCAGACGAAGTGACCTTCACACTGTCCTGAGCAGAATGGGCCACAAGCCTCCTATTTTTTTGTAAATGGCAATATCACAAACAACATTATTACAATGTTCCCAACATAACACTGGTTGTTTCAATAGCAAGGCAAATGAAAAAAGATAACATATTTAAAATAAGGAAAATATACAGGAAACAACAAACTCTTGATAGAGCTAGTAAATTACTAAATTCAATTTTGATTATCATTAGGAAAATTGCAAAAATTCAGCAATAGCAGCTAATAGAACACTTAACGTCGTAACCTATAGATAGAATATTAAGGAAATTTTGGAAAGCATTACAATTGATGTCAATAATGATGGCAAAGGAAAGTTAAATTAAATATAGTTGAATTAAACAAGCCCATTGAAAAACTCATAAAAAACTGGTTCAGCAATGGTGGTAGGACGTTTCAGGAACTTGCAGCTTTGGAACAAAAAGACCAGCGAGAGATGGCATCAGCCATTGATTTCTAAAGCATTCAGTTGACAAAATAAAGAAGGAACAATGAATGCTCGTTGAAAAGAAAGAAAGCAGCCACTAAATTCTGGTCGAAATGACAAAGAGCGATGAAAAGTCAAAGCGAGGTGACTGGACCAACCAGCCTTTGTAGTTTACTCATCATCGAAACTGTCAGATCAGAAATTTCTGGCAATAAGCTAATAACAATAGAGATCCCAGCTGCAGGTCGGTCGACCATGCTCCCACCGAATGCTAACCACATGTGGTTGATGGTGTGACGTTACTGGCACAACAAACTAGGTTCAGCACAATAATGACTATGTTTCACATGAGTAACTGGGCTCGATCAATTATTGATCCACCACCACCCACAGAACCGCCGCACAGCACACACTAACCATCATGTCACAATTTGCAGGTCCTTGCCAGCAATGTTGTGATGGGAGTGCAGCGGGAATACATAGCAGCTACATCATTATAAGGGAAATACCAATTCTTTTTTTGGGGCACAACTCCTGTGATTTGGGAGCACAAAAAAGAAGTCTTATTCCTAAATAAACAGAGGTGGCAAGACTCTGAAAATGCTTGGCAAATTCATATCCTTAGATGAGGAAAACAATTGTATCAAAGCTTATTAACATTTGGAAGTACCTCTACCGATTTAGAATTAGTATATCTACCTAGGGTCCACATGTCCAAATAGCATTAAAAAAAATTAAACAAAGTAATTCTGGTTTTGTTTATACTTTCACCAACACAAATAGAAGAACTATATGCCAGAAAATTTTCCAAATTGTTTAGATTGAATACAGCCTATATTTTTTTTCTCGTGTGATTTCCCAAAACTTTTTGAAAATCAAGAGTTTAAATTTCAACTACTGGTCAGTTTTCCTTGCGTAGCTTCCACAGCAAAACACACACCCCATAACATAGTTCTAAAAACATAGCTTCAGAGCAGGCTCGGATCCGTTGCAGAGCAGGCTCGGGTCCGTTGCAGAGCAGGCTCGGGTCCGTTGTAGCAGGCTCGGGTCCGTTGCAGCAGGCTCAGGTCCAGAGCAGCAGGTTTGGGTCCGTTGCAGCAGGCTCGGGTCCAGATGTCCAAATCATAGCATTCAAAAAAAATTAAACAAAGTAATTCTGGTTTTGTTTATATTTTCACCAACACAAATAGAAGAACTATATGCCAGAAAATTTTCCAAATTGTTCCCTTCAATATAAAATTTTATTTAGAATTCAGATTGAATGCAGCCTATATTTTTTTTCTCGTGTGATTTCCCAAAACTTTTTGAAAAATCAAGAGTTTAAATTTCAACTACTGGTCAGTTTTCCTTGCATAGCTTCCACAACAAAACACACACCCTATAACATAGTTCTAAAAACATAGCTCCAGAGCAGTCTCGGCTCCAGAGCAACAGGCTCGGGTACAGAGGAGCAGGCTCGGGTCCAGAGCAGCAGGCTCCTGTATCAGTAAATTGTTATTAAAAAGATGAATTCAAATTCTTGAGTCACCCGGTTCGACTTAAGAAATTGCTAACGACATTAAAACTACACATATGGATGATCTATTCAAATACTTCCCATAATTCAAGGCTTGATAGACAGAAGGGAGACATAAAGTCATAGAAACTACTTTCGACTAGGCCAAAGGTTAACAGAGATTATTAGGAATACCCAGCACAATATGCTTATTTATAGAGCATTTTCCATAAGTTCAGTGGGTATATTCATTTTGGCTAGTAAATCATTGAGATATTTATAAAATAATAAACAAAAATATAACCCCTAAACACAAGGAGCAAAGAATGTAGCTGATAAATTACCGTAAACAAATCTTCAAAAGTCAATTCTGCATAACCCAGGGTCTGAAGTGCTTTTCTACTTCGCTCAACATTGGCTTTGACAAAAGTCAATTCTGCATATTCCATTCAATAAAGAAATACCAAATTATAAAACTAATAATAATCACAACAGAAGTACTTTATTATTACAAACTAATATACCCATACAAAAACAATGAATGTAAATGTGTCATTTATTTTGAAGACGTACGGGTGATATTTCGGCATTTGAAGGAAAACATGTAGGAATGAGTGAAAAGCAACCAATCAGAGAGCTTTGTTGCTTTGTTGCGATGCATTTTTGTAAACAAGTTTCAAGCATTACGCTAATAATAATAATAATAATAGTAATGCCGCCATTTGAGTTTAATAACTTTTGGCACTTTCCTCAAATAGATCAAATTCAACCAATTAAACCTTAATGACTAGATAAACAAGTTTCAAAGAATTATTACGCACTTAGACTTGCCTTGTCACCAACATAAGGAAATTTCTTGGCTTCATCATCCTAAATCAAGCATTGTTGCTGCATTACATCGTCGTCCTCAAAATTGCCCCACGCAGAACATGAACCCAATGCATCATCTTCCAAGACTGGTTCTTTTTCTTTATCCCCCATTTTTTCCTCTTAAAGCAATTCAAAATAATTTCTTTTTCTAGAACACAAGCAACAATCTATTCACGAACTGGATAACCCTACCAAAAACAAATAACATTATTTCTTTCACGTTATTGGATTTTCATTATGGTTGACCGAATCATAAAATTGCGTTGAAATTACGGCATATAACAGAATAAACAAATCAGTAAGAGTTTTTTTATAAAGAATATTCACAGCGCATAAGAGCGTTTCTAGATAAATATTGTGAGAAAATCAACAAAAACAAAAAATCAACTGTAAAGAAGGAAATTCGGACGGCTTTGAAGGAATCAAATGAATAACTTTAGCAAAGATGAAGGAAATTCAGTGAAGAGTAGTTGGATCATTCGCATTTGAGAAAGAAAGAAAAAAGAATTGGGAAAGTTTACCTTACGAAGGTGAAGAGCGAAATGAGTAGGCTGAGAGTGAGAGAGGTGGAAGAGTCTCAAGACTCAACACGAATCCCTAAATTCTCGATTCTTTTTTTAATCATGCTAAACGCACCGGTGTCAGCGTTTTATACTGCACGCCACAAACACTTAATTACAAGTTTAATTTCATTTTTTTTAGGCTTTAAATAATTTTACATTGTGGGACCAAGTAATGTAATTTGGTGGAAT
Organism: Cicer judaicum; assembly: GCA_037974835.1. Taxonomy (NCBI): domain Eukaryota; kingdom Viridiplantae; phylum Streptophyta; class Magnoliopsida; order Fabales; family Fabaceae; genus Cicer; species Cicer judaicum. Next base: position 474,104 of record JBBPBS010001102.1, read on the forward strand.
GTGGAAACATGTTATGAGTTATTAACTAAAGAGTTATTTGAATAAAAGGAAGAGTCACCGATACGAGTAATTTTGACGATGTTCATCAAACTACACTAGTAATTAAGTGTAGAGTGATCAAACTTTGTCATAAATTTGGCATTGTAGCATGGTACTTAAACATTTAGATTTGTCAAAATTGTCTATTTGAGAGGATTTTCCTCCTCTTCTATATCCTTTTGAATTGAATATTCTCCCTCTACAATTGTTGTAGTTACTTTGATTATCAAATCCTCTATCAACATCTGATAATTTTGGCTTATATGTACACATGTCAAAATGGTAGGGCTTTTGAACTTCAAATTAATCCATTTTTAGAAGGAAAAAATTAAATAATTTATTTTCAAAAATGAATCATTCTTTCTTTATTGTAAAAAAAAAAAATTTGCTTGAATTTATGGATTCATTTGAATCAATATTCTTTGATTTTTCAATTCTAGTTTCCATGACCATGAGCATGGCCTCAATATCAGCTATGACGTAGGAATTTGTTTGAGACAATATAAATGTTGCAATTGAGTCATACTATTCGATTTTGAGATATAAAGGAAACATGTAAATATTTCTATATTTGATATGCATGATTACATTTCACTATTTTTGTGTGAATGAATTGTAGGTGACATTGACACGAGTAACCAAGCGAGTATCAGATGTTTTATTGTCCTTGTTTCGGATTTTATCTTCATTAGTATCAAATTGCTTAGGTTTTTCTCATTAAGAGGATTCATTACTGTATTTTTAGAGTTTAACACCCTTTAATACTCCAACGACCTATTAATTCTGAGTGAGAAAGTTTTTATCCTCTAATTTGATAGAAATCGACCGAGAAATAGATGGGTGTTATGGCTATAAAGTGAATGGGGGAAGTCATATGGATGTGAATGATAAAAAGCCATATTAGATTTTTTATTTTTAAGTAAATTAAGGTGGCTAATTTTTTTTTTTTACAATAAAGAAAGAATGATTCATTTTTGAAAATAAATTATTTAATTTTTTCCTTCTAAAAATGGATTAATTTGAAGTTCAAAAGCCCTACCATTTTGACATGTGTACATATAAGCCAAATAAAATAAAAATTTTAATTATAGTTTTAGTCTCTTTATTTTTATTAATTTACTAAATAGGTCCCTCAATTTTAAAATCTATCAGTTTTAGTTCTTTATTCTAATTTTTTAACTAAAAAATAACAATGCGATATATTTTAAATAACATGACATATAATATTATAATATAAAACAATTAATACTAATAAAATCATAATAAAATAATATAAAAACTTAACTTTCAACTTTAATTTTTTATTTTTGTATTTTAATTAATATAATATGAATAATTAAAAAATCTAAATAGTTCTATATCATGAAATTTTAGGTCATATTATTTATAATATATCAAATCATCATTTTTTAATTTAAAAATCTAAAAAAGAAATCAAAATTATTAACTTTTAAAATAAGATATTAAATTTATAAATCAATAAAAATAAAAAGACCAAAATTATAATTAATACAAAATAAAATTACGTAAGAGTATACGTTGCATATTAACTTATTGGTCAATTATAGGCCACGACATTTTCATTCTTGAAATGGACACTCATTTGTTATAGAACCACACATCTTCAACAAACTAAATTAAATAGTGACTTCACAAAATTTATCATTCTACTTCTAGTCTATAATATATATCATAATCACTCATCTCAAAGTTCTATCATTACACATATACAACATCATGAACAAAAAAACATGCATTGCTATGGTTCCTTGTCCTGGACTTAGCCATTTAATTCCACTTATTGAATTTGCAAAACTATTAGTTCATAACCATAATGAATTTCATGTCACATTCCTTGTTCCCACTTTTGGTCCATTATCTTCTTCCATGCATGACATTTTATATTCTCTTCCACAAAACATTGATTTTATTCTTCTTCCTCAAGTAAAGAACCTTCCACCAAATCTTGAACCTGCATCACAAATGAAACTCATTGTTAAAAACTCTCTTCCGTTTCTCATTGAAGAAGTGGAATCACTTATTTCTAAAACTCACCTTGTTTCTTTAGTCTTTGGTGTATTTTCAACTGATGTACATGAAGTTGCTAAACAATTCAACCTTTCTTCTTACATTTTCTATGCTTCAGGAGCTGTTTCATTATCATTCTTTCACACTCTTCCAAATCTTGATGAAAAACTTTCCTCTGAGGTAAAGTTCTTAGAATCAGCTTATGAACGTTTGAATATTCCAGGTAGTGTTATCCCTTATCACATCAAAGATATTCCAGATCAACTTTTATGTGAAAGATCAAGTGATGTATACAAATTATTTCTTGATGTGTGTAAAGAACTTTCATTAGCTGATGGTGTTATAATCAACACTTTCACTGATTTGGAACCAGAGGTTTTAAGGGTTCTTCAAGAAAAAACGAAACCTTTTGTTTATCCTGTGGGACCCATCATTAGAAAAGATTCAAATAATAATAAAGGTAACATTTTTATGTGTTTAAAGTGGTTGGAGAATCAACCACCAAGTTCTGTTATTTATGTTTGTTTTGGGAGTGGTGGGACCCTATCTCATGAACAATTCAATGAATTAGCATTTGGATTAGAATTGAGTGGTTGCAAGTTTTTGTGGGTTGTGAGAGTTCCAAGTAATGATGCTAGTTCTGCTTATTTTGTTGGAAAAAAAGAGGATCCATTGGAGTATTTACCAAATGGTTTTTTGGAAAGAACCAAAGAGAAAGGGTTAGTGGTTCCATCATGGGCCCCACAAGTTGAAATTCTTGGTCATGAATCAATTGGTGGATTTTTGAGTCATTGTGGATGGAGTTCAACTTTGGAGAGTGTGGTTAATGGTGTGCCTATGATTGTATGGCCATTATTTGCAGAACAAAGAATGAATGCTAGAGAACTTGTTGATGTGTTAAAAGTGGGTGTGAGGGCAAAAGTGGATGGTCAAAATGGGATAGTGAAAAGAGATGAAGTTGTTAAAGCTATAAAGAGAATAATGGAAGGTGGTGAAAGTTTGGAAATAAAGAACAGAATTAAAGAATTGAGTGTTGGTGCTGCTAATGCACTAAGGGAACATGGTTCTTCTAAGAAGGCACTTTCTGATTTAGCACTGCGATGGCATATATAACTTGACTCAGTAGCTAAAATATCTGGTAGTCATTTTGGTTGTGTTTCATTAGTTAATTTAATTTTTAGATGTGTCTTTTATTAGTAAATTTAATTCATAAAATTATTAATAAAAGAAAAGTATAATAATATATTTAATTTTGATACATTTAAGATTATATTCATCGCACATTATGTATTTAAAAAACTAAAATGACTATTTTGTTTTTATATAAATATTTGAATTTTGATACTTGAATATTAATCAATGCTCTGCCTGACCCTATGGTACCAAATATTCTACACCAGTTCAAAATAGCAAGTATCAATAGAGATCTTGAATGCTCATAGAATGTAAGTAAAACTTTTCATTTCTCTAGTTGAATCAAGGGTACCTTCCAAATGGAAGATATTAGATAACAGTTTATATAATTGTATTTATTAGATTTTTAAATTATACTGCCTAATTTTTATAAAATTGGTTTTTAAAAAAGATATCATAGACCGCATTTACGGATGAAAATAGGTTAACTCAAGTTAAACTTTATAAAATATGAAATATTTAAGATACAAATTTAATTTGTAATCTATCATTAACTTCTTTTTAGGTCTGAATTTGATTTTTATGAAAATATAACAAAATCTATTATTGAAGAAGACTTGAAAAGTGGTGATACACTTTATAATAATTAATTAATTTATGAAAATAAGGAGATACCTTTTAGATTAGTTAATTAATTTATTACTGTTTTGGCTAATAATGCTTAAATAAAAAAGTATAATTTGTAAACAAACTATGATTGCTGTGGGGGAGTGTACCTGCACCAAAAACAATCAGGCTCCAAAAGAATCACCCAATAATTCTAAGTGTTATCAAAGGATTAGTTGGGATATAAGTAATTAACTACAGATTAATTGAAGTATATGACTTTTAACTCTTACACTAGATAACTTGAATGACCAAGAATTATATACGCAAGAGCTTACATCACATTTCACTTATTCCACAAAATAATAGTAAATTATGGAGCAGCTCAGTTGTCTTCTTTGAAATATTCATGAAACTTGTTAGTGTTTTGAACATTAATTCTTGTATAAAAGAATGTTCACTAAATATCAATTCATCTTACAAAATATATCTTGTCTTTCATCATGGAGAAAAAAAGATGCATTGCTATGATTCCTTCACCAGGACTAAGCCATTTAATTCCACTAGTTGAATTTGCCAAACTATTACTTCAAAAACACAATGAATTCATCATCACATTCCTCATTCCAACATTTGGTCCTTTATCTTCTTCCATGCAATCCATCTTAGACACTCTTCCACCAAACATGAACTTCACTGTTCTTCCTCAACTCAACAGCATTCAACAAGACCTTCCAAATGAACCTTCAACACAAATGAAACTCATTGTTAAAAAGTCAGTTCCATTTCTCATTGAATCGGTGAAATCACTCATGTCAAAAACTCACCTTGTTGCATTAGTCTTCAGCATGTTTTCAACTGATGCACATGATGTTGCTAAACAATTCAATCTCTTATCTTACCTTTTCTTTTCATCAGGAGCTGTTTTATTCTCTTTCTTTCTCACTCTTCCAAATCTTGATCAATCTGCTAATAACTCTAAATTCTTAGAATCATGTTATGAAACAGTTAATATTCCAGGCGTTGAAATTCCTTTCCATGTCAAAGAGTTACCTGACCCAATTCTATGTGAAAGGTCAAGTGATACATACAAATCATTACTTGATTTGTGTCAAAAACTAACATTGTTTGATGGTGTTATAATCAATACTTTCACTGGTTTAGAACAAGATGTCATAAAGGTTCTTCAAGAAAGAGAGAAACTTTGTGTTTATCCAATTGGACCCATCATTAGAAAAGAATCTAACAATGAAACAAACATGGAAGTGTGTTTAAGGTGGTTGGAAAATCAACCACCAAGTTCTGTTCTTTTTGTGTCTTTTGGAAGTGGTGGAACACTTTCTTATGAACAACTTCACGAATTAGCATTTGGTTTAGAAATCAGTGGTTGCAAGTTCTTGTGGGTTGTGAGAGTTCCAAGTAAAAATTCAAGTTCTGCTTATTTTAGTAAACAAAATGATGATCCATTAGAGTATTTACCAAATGGTTTTTTGGAAAGAACCAAAGACAAAGGGTTAGTGGTTGCATCATGGGCCCCACAAGTTGAGATTCTTGGTCATGAATCAATTGGTGGATTTTTGAGTCATTGTGGTTGGAGTTCAACTTTGGAGAGTGTGTTTAATGGTGTGCCTATGATTACATGGCCATTGTTTGCAGAACAAAAAATGAATGCTAAAGAACTTGTTGATGTGTTGAAAGTGGGTGTGAGGGCAAAGGTTGATGATGAGAATGGAATAGTGAAAAGAGATGAAGTTGTTAAAGCTATAAAGGGAATAATGGAAGATGATGAAAGTTTGGAAATAAGGAAGAGAATTAAAGAGTTCAGTGTTGGTGCTGCTAATGCATTAAGTGAACATGGTTCTTCTATGAAGGCACTTTCTGATTTAATATTGAAATTGCATGACTATTAATTCAGTGGCTTCTAGAAATTATTAATAATGTAATCATGTTACATTTTTCTTATAGTTTATTTCATGAGTTAATGTATCATTTTGGGTGTTGAATTTGATGGCAAACAATTTGAGTATTTTTCATCTATTCTTTATGTGGTGGTTAAGTCTTGAGTCTTGATCAATAAGCTGATTAATTATGAAATTGCAAGATGGACACAAAGAATTGTTAATTCAGTTCAAAATTAAACTCTTATTTAGGAGACACAATCCAATATAAAATGATTACTAATATGATAGAAAATTATAAACTTTCTTATTTAATGATTTATGGTAAATCAATGAACTTTCTGACTCAACTTTTCTTTTTCTTACCTCATTTGTTTTTTTCTTCTCTATTGTGTGATTCTGAATTCAACATTATATCCAACTTCAACATTGATCTAGACATTTTATACTATAGTCAATCTATACGTTATCTCACAATTGTGTTCATTTCATTAGTCAATTTCAAATCTCCAATACAATTCTTCTATAATGATGCATTTTGAAAATATATCAATAATATTATAAATTTATACTTTAAAAATTTTAAAAAAGAAATTAAAATCGATTTTTTTTTTATGTAAAGACTAAAACTAAAAAAATCACAATTTTATAAAAATTAAAATCCTTGTTTAACTTTAAAAAGTATTAAGAAGTTGTCTGATCATTATATAAGTTCACCCCATTAATCTATGAGTTGTAGATTTAAATCTAATAATTCAACAAAAAAAATAAATAAATGTGAATCTAGTATAAATTCAATATAGCCTTTGGTCCTTTACATGTGTTGTCAAGAAGTTTTCAGATTAAATATCTTTATGTGACTAAAATATTTATAAAAAAATCTTAAAATTTGAATTCAGTTTGATTTTAGTTGGTCCTTTTTTATCACTATACAACGTTTTTTATATATAAAAGATTTAAATTGTTTTGAATTATCTTAGAAAAACATCTCAAATTATTAATTTAAAAAATTAAAGAAATAGTAATAATTAAGAACTAATCATTAGTTATATATATATAT
>JBBPBS010001102.1:485224-495406 GCA_037974835.1 Cicer judaicum
CAAATTTGTATAGTATTTTTTCACTTTATAATAATAATACCGATTTATTAAATTGTTGCAAAAAGTTGTTTATAAAATAATCATTATCTATATTTTAAGTTTTTAATTTTAGAAACTAGAAAAAAGTAAGAATCATTTTCTTAATTTATAATGTACGATGAATACTAAAATAATTTTCAAATAGATTGTCTATTTTTTTCAACGACATTAAAGACAATAAATTGTTTAACAAATTGGTACAATTACTATGTTGGTCTTTTATCATAATAGGCATGAATAGAAGAAGCACATTATTTAGAAAGAAAAAAAAAATAAAAGCACATTATTGCCTAATTTTTTTTGACAACTCAAATTCTTGCATAATTTACATTAAAAGTGCAAAGGTACCGCATTACATCTATTGTTGTGAATAAATATATCAAAATTTGGTGTAGTAAAAATAATAAATCTTGTGTGAAGGCAATATAAGTCATATTAGTTTTAGTTTTAATTTTACTTTATGAAATTTTGTTGTTTTGAAGTATCCTTCTAATGAGCTTAAATAACTGTTTTTTGATTCTTTTTTGGGCTTTCAACCCTCCTCTATGATCATTTGGCTTTTTTATTTTGACTAAGACCATTTCGTTAACATGCTTGATTTTCTAGAGTATGTATGCTTGATTCTTAAAAATTGAAATCAATTTTTTGTTGAGTTTTCAATTTTCATGAATTTTAATTCATAGATGAATTTGAATTTTGATTTTATTTAAATTCAATCACTATAGGTCTCATCATATTCACACGTAAAAATAATTATAAAAAATTCAAATATTAGAAAATTATAAACGTAAAAATAATTATAAAAAAAATAAATATTAGAAAGTTATAAAATTATTGTGTCCCATCATAATTTAATATTATAAAATTATAATAGTTTTAAAATAGTACTCTGAAGTATTAGTTGTAGAAGATGACTATTGTAATAGTGATGTTGTTGAATGTTTGTTACATCGATCAAAAGAGATTGTCAATAGTAGAGGTGGTGGTCGGAGTATGAACAATAGTAATTGTGGTGGTGGATAATGGTGAAAGATGATGGTCGCAAGTGTTGGAGATGGTGGCGGCGGCGGTCAAAGATGAGTGATCGGATAGTGGTAGTAGTGGTCAAATATGATGGTGATGGTTGTTGGAGGTGAGTGGCCGGAGAAGGTGGTGATGATGTAGGTATTCGATGGTGATGACGGTGGTTGGATATGGAGATCGGTGAATAGATATAGTGGTTAGAGGTGGATGGTCAATAGTGGCGGTGTCAAAGATGGAGGTGGTAGTTGTTAGAGGTGGATGACTCGCGGTGGTCGGAAGTCGGGACCGATGACAGTGGTTAGAGGTGATGGACGAATGCGGGGGTCGATAATAGTAGTGAGATGTGATGATAGAAAGTGATAGTAGGTAGTTGTTGGAGTGATAATTATATCTAACGATAATAACTTTAATTTTAAAACAAATATTTAAAGTTATTAAATCTATTTTGTTTTTTGAATTTTAAAAATTATTTTGAAATTAAGGAAAAAACAACTTCAAACTCATTTTATCTGGATTTAAATTTGACTCTTTAACCATCAATAATAAATTTATTTTGCAACTTAATCAATAGTAATTTAATTGGAAAAACTGAATATAGTATTATTTCATCAATAGTAATTTATGCACATATTTTAGGAAGGATTACATTAGCATACAATATTGCCATATAAAAAGTTTTATACATAAAATCAACCACTTATTTAGAATTTTTTTGCTGCCTGATGAAATGTTACCAGATGTATGTATATAATTTTTTTACATAAATAGTGAAATTCATTATAAAAAATAAAACCATGACATGATATAATATATTTTAATAAAATATTAAACAATATTAATTCGACTTGACTCTCTTGTGAAAGAAAAAAAAAATTGACTGGAGCGGTGATTGTGAATTTGAATAGTTTATTTATATCAGAGAAAAAAGAAAAGAAAAGAATTGAATAGTTTATAATGTACGATTCATTGATCTAAAATTATAAAAAAATATTAGAAAATAGACTAAAAAAATAAATAATTTTTTATTTAATAATAACAATAATGTTTAAAAAAACCGGTAAGTGAAAACGTGTCGTTCGAAACTGAAAGGGTGGAAACTGTTACATTTTTTGAATGAATCATTCTTCATATCTTTTTTATTCTTCTTCTTCGTTTTGATTCACTCTTCACTCTTCATTCTTCCTCCAATACATTCGGAACTCGCACTCGGAGTTTTACTCTTTACGTTTCCGAGTTTAACGTACACCAATTGTTTCTTCAATTCCTTTAAGCTTCTTTATAAATTCTTGTTTTATATTCTCCTTTTTGGGTAAGATTTTTTTTTTTTTTTTTGAATTTGTGTTTTTATTTTTCTGATTATAAGTAGATGAAACTGAGATTTTGGTAATGTTTGCAGTGTTTTTATTTTGTTTGTTTGGACATTGATGCACCTGAATTTGATGATATTTATAAATAATTTATGTTTGTTAATGAACTTGTGTTTAACTACATGGAAAAAAGGGACAATTTTTTGAGTTTGAGGTTTATCAATTTTTGGAATTCTTGATCTCGTAATTGTTGACAGTGTTGTTGATGTCATTAAGCCAAAAATCCGGCGCCATTGCCGCCTATGGCCCTCATTTAACAACACTGATTTTTTATTACATGATTACATGATGTTTTACTGATATCTTATGTATCAAGAGTTGTGTTGTGTTGTGGCTTCTGAAACACCGACTTCTGATTGATGCTGTGTGTCACAAATTGATTACATTTAATTAATTTTATTATTTCAAACTTGTCAGTGTCGTGTCTGGTGTACATCTGTGCTTGATGGGTTGTGGCTATGGTTATCGTGTTCAACAAATTATTTGTTACAATAATATGCTTATTGGTCATGACTCATGAGTGACCAGACAACCCCTCAAGATGTTAATGTTGTTTACAATGATTCTTGATGAAGAGTGTAGTAGTTTTAGTTATGTATTTTCCTTGATAATAGTAAAATAATGTAACAAGTTGAAGCTTTGCAATTTTTTCTTTACTTGGTTTATTGTGTATCTTTTTTCTTTGGTAAGCTTGTGATTCATATTTTTTTAATGATGATATTGTGGTTTTTGCATGATCTCTGAGCACTGAAGGTTGCTTGATTTGGGAAAATGTGGCCGGACTTGAAGCTAGAGAGTGAATGGGAGAATATAAATGCCCCAGCATTTTCGGGCGAAAAGGTACTTGAGCCGGTGGAAAAGTGCGGGGGTGATGTTTATGGCAGGAATAGGATCCCGATTGAACAAACTCCTCTGTGCAATGGAAATAATGATGAAGAAGTTGATATCACTGAGTGTAAAAATTATGGCAAAGCTTTAGAAGAGAAAGATTCCCTCGACGATGTCACTGAGAGTTCCAGCTCCTTTGGCGATACGGGATCAGGCTCAGAGAATGCTGTAGCTGCTTCCTTCTGTGATCTAGAAGTTGAATCGCAAATGTTTGCTGACAGTGCATCTTCATCAATGTGTGATGGTTGGCATGAAGAATTATTTCGACCAAGGTATGGAGTTTTTCCATGCATCAATTCTTCTTTTCATGTTTATTAGAAGCATGAATGCATAATGAAAGAAAAAATAAGTAGTTGATATTAAATCCTTCTATATGTACATAGAAGCCAAACAAGCCCTTGATTTTTCCAATTGTTTATGATGATGAGTTCAATTTACAGCGTCTTTGTTTTGAATTTCAATACTTCATATGTTTTAAAATTTTCTCTATTAACTATTCAGAAAGAGAAGGACAACAGATCATTGGAGGAGGTTCATAAGACCTACTATGTGGCGCTGTAAATGGCTTGAGTTGCAAATGAAACTACTTGAGTCTCAAGCACATAAATATTATAAAGAGCTTGAGGCACTCAATTGTACAAAGCAGGTTGATTATGCACACTTAACATTAGACGACACTGACGTCAAATCAGTACCTATTTCGGGTCGGATGCACAAGAATAAAATTATGAAGAGGAAAAACAGAAAAAGAGTTGAAGAGAATTGTGATTTAGCATCATACATGTCAAACCACACTTTATTCTCCTATTATGGTATGCCATTTCTGTATTTATTTTTGTGTTTAATATTTTTTTTCTTTCCTTTAAAATTTTTCTCTCACACTTTTTCCATTTTCCAGAGAAAGCAGATTGTAATGTTGATTTGAGAGATTGTCATGCAGCTGCCATAGGTTAGTAGCAGATATGTATGTGATGCTGTTTAATGAAACAAGTACAAAGAAACAGATACACAATTTTCCTCTGGATTTTCATGTCTCAAGTATATGACCTAATGTTGTTAAATAGTGGCTATAAAAGCACTATAGCATCATAACATGGTGAAATTTGAACAAATTGTTAATGTTCGTGATACTATTTAGTATAAAATATTGTCAAACAACAGCTATAAAACTGTTGTATAGCAGAATTTGAACAAACGGTTATTTTCAGAAATAAGTTTTAGTCATTAATTTGTTTACATGAGATGTCTAGATTTCTTATTCTTCATCGTGTTTTAATGACTTCAGGTGGTGACAGTGGAAATGCGGTGGAGTTCAGGTTAAATGATTTAGGGTCTTCTATAGATACAGATGATAATGATAAATCCTGGTATGAGATCATTCAAGAGATTGAAGCTACACAGACTCGAGTTCAAAAATTGAAAAATAGATATGACATGATGATTAGTGAAAATAAAGGAAGGTTTTGTTTTGTAAACCAATCGAGCATACCTGGGCCATCTGATGGACTTTGTCATTCTGATTTAAAACCTGCTCCTTTTTCCGGTAACAAAAACACATTTTCAGTTAGTTTAAACTCATTTCTTATCTCAGCTTCAATCTGAGTTTCTAATTGGAGATCTACTTATTGCTGGAAATGCATCATCAGGTGATGCAGGGATTATTCCTCTTATTGAATCCGCTGATCGTCCCGAACTTGATGATCCATTGAATGATGTAAGCTTACTATAAAAAAGCTTTCTATATAACTTTATATTTTATATTTGTTATTTTTTCTTGTGTATGACTGATAGTTGTGAACATGATAAGTTTGTATGCTTGATATTTGGTATACCTATTAGTTTTCCACTTCATGCATTGTGCTTTTGGTTTCTGCAATTGCCAGTACCATTTAATTTGGTCTGTTAAGTCATCTATGAAGGAAGTTGTTTAAAATATTAAGATGCCACCTGACTTTTATCCAGCTTATTGTTCTGATTTTTTGTCTATATTTTTAATAATGCTTGGTGGATGGAACTTGTAGGATAGTTGAGGATGGAACATGGTTTAGTGAGCTTGTGTAGAGTAAAAATTTAGGTCAAATTGTTCCCCATTATCAAACACTTTGAAAAGAATTTACAGAAACTTTTTGTGCTTAACCTAGTGAGATATATGTTATTGAGCCACTTGCATTTGTCTACGCTCCAGGTGTCCACTCTAATCATTTGAGGGTGTTTTGAGATATCACGTTAGCTTGAGATATAGCCAAACTATCTGTTATAAGGTTTGGGTAAGCTTCAACATTTAATCTATTTTTTTTAGTTAAGTTATGCCTACTCCAAATTCTAAGATGGTATTCCAATAACAAAGATCTCAAGTGACTCAACAACATATCTATCTCTTAGACTTTGAGTTTAGGCTAATTCAATCCCTCAATGTTGGCTTGTAAGGTGAAAAATGCATTCCACTAAATAACTACTATTTAGGCCTAATCTTTATCCACCGTGGAACTCTCAACATCATATATGGTCCAATCAAGGTTTTAGGATTTTATCACTATTATTACGATACCATCTTTTAGAAGTTTTCAATAGGTTTTAACTCAATCCTAAAAGCTATCTCGATGGGTGACAACTGATCAAGCCTTAGAATGACTAATTTGACCATATCTCTATGTAAGATCTCAACTCCCCAAAGTCCAGGATTGAACAACTGGAGTGTTGAAAAATGTAGGTGGCCCAATAACAACTTCCTTTCACGACTAGGATTGGACATCTAGATAGCGAATAAATGCGGGTGGCACAACTCCAGAAGTGTAATTCGTTGACAGATATTCGGTCATAGATAATTCTGTATTATATCTTGGTATCCAATATATAGTGGTCTTAAAACATTGAGATGCTTAACACAATTTCTTTCCAAATGAATATCCATGATGGTACTGTTGTGATATATTTTTGTTGTATATAATTTACAAGCATACATTGTGAATTTGTAACATTGGCCTGTTCTTATATGCATGACCAAGGATGTGGATCTTTCACAATATCAGGTAGCCAAGGAAGAATTGCAAGAATTAGAAAATGCTGGATATGAACTTGTAAAGAAAACCAAGGAGATTGCAGAGAATAAAGCAATTTCCGAGGTTCAAGTTTTAGAACCTTACTCCACTGAGAATGCTGTGCATAGTGTCAATGTGCCTTCTACATCTAAGTCAAATATCTCTAGGAACAAAAGGAAAGGAAAGAAGAAATCTGGTTCAAAGAGGTCAAGGATATTTGGTTAAAGTGAATCTGATTAGAATTTTGTTCAAAATAGCTTAAGGAACTGATAACTCTGCTCACATTTTTTAAACCTCTTCTGTGGGAATGTGTAAATGCTAGTTTATTAACATCATGTACAATGTGTAAATACTGGTTTATGTTCTATGCTCTAATTCAGTTTGTACATGATGTTAATATATGGTGGCATGTTCACATCAAATACTATTTCTTGTTGGAATTATTACGCGATACCTTTTTTTCCTTTGACATGTTTCCAAATAATTGGTTTGCTCATTTAATTTTTTGTGTGCATATTTTTAAGGCTAAATTACATTTGTGGTCCTTTAACTTAATTTCAGGTAACGTTTTAGCCTATTTTTAAGGCTAAATAAAGGACTAAAACGTTACTTGAAATTAAGTTAAGGGACCACGAATGTAATTTAGCCTATTTTTAAATATTGATTTACTCCACTAGGTATCACTTAATACTTAAAGTACTTTAAAAATAATAATTTAAACAAGAACACAACAAGATGTATGCAAAATCAACACATTGGAATCCACATCTGATTCAATTATTACTGATCTTTCATTTCTTGATGATTTGTAGGTTTCATTGATATATGTGGCATCACAAGAAACACCATATTACAAATAAAAAAAAAATGTTGAAGCACTTAATTCTTCTCTTAAAAAGAGAAAAGGAAATTCAATCATCGAAACAAGTGTATATGAATATAACTTCTTCACAAAAAAAAAAATGAAAAAGAATGTCACAAAGAGACCTCTGAATGCCACGTCAATACCACCTCACCCTCATATGTCATCTATATAAATATTTTTCACATCAGCTAAAAAGCTGACGTGAATCTCTCCTCCTTTCTCCCCCTCTTAATCATGCTCTCAATACCTAATCTCCTTCAATCCTACTCTATTTTTCATTTTTCTTACACAATTTCTTTAATATCTTCAAAATCTATTTGATAATATTATTTTATAATAAATTTATAAATTACTTTACAATTTGATAATAATTTATAATTTATATTATTATCAAATTATTTTATAAGTTATTTTATAATAAATTTATAAAGTATTTTATAATATTATTAGTCATTTATCAATAGTAATAATTTATATTATTAATCATTAAATTCAATAAAAAAACCGACTAATCACTCCTAAATATTGACATAAATGCTATAAAAATTCAGATAATTTATGTAATTCCCTCTCAACGAATGAAAACAATTATTAAAATTAGAGATGACTAATATCATAAGATGAAGATTGGTTAAACTTATAGTTCTTGTACATATTATGATTATAACATGATAGTAAAATATATGTTCTAAACTAATTAAATTATTTGATTATTTTATATATATTTAAAAATATAAACAAAAAAAATATTATTTTATTAAATTATTATTTTTAAGTATTATTGCATTATCAATATAATAGACATAATCTCAGTCAAACAGTCTCATAAATGTTTATGCCAATAGATAAGTTCAAAAAAAGCAAATCCAAATAGATCATAAGTCAAGTGTCTCACTCTTTTTTAAGTTCAACATTAGTGCAACATATGACATTGGAAACACACAAACCTGCTGCTCTGGACCCGAGCTTGCTGGTCAGGACTTGAGCCTGCTTGTCTGGATCCGAGCCTGCAGGTCTGGACCCGAGCCTGCCGGTCTGGACCCGAGCCTGCAGGTCTGGACCCGAGCATGCTGGTCTGGACCCGAGCATGCAGGTCTGGACCCGAGCCTGCTGCTCTGGACCCAAGCCTCTTGATCTGGACCTGAGCCTGTAGGTCTGGACCCGAGCCTCTTGGTCTGGACCCGAGCCTGCAGGTCTGGACTCGAGTCTGCAGGTCTGGACCCGAGCCTGCTGGTCTGGACCCGAGTCTGCAGGTCTAAACCCGAGCCTGCATGTTTGGACCCGAGCCTGCTGCTCTGATGTCGAGCCTGCTGCTTTGATGTCGAGCCTGTAGGTCTGGACGTGAGCCTGCTGCTCTGGACCCGAGTCTCCAGGTCTAGACCCGAGCTTGCAGGTCTGGACCCGAGCCTGGAGGTCTGGACCTGAGCCTGTAGGTCTGGACCCGAGCCTGCTGCTCTGATGTCGAGCCTGTAGGTTTGGACCGGAGCCTGCTGGTCAGGACCCGAGCCTGCAGGTATGGACCCGAGCCTGCTGGTCAGGACTCTGCTACTCTGGACCCGAGCCTGCTCCTATGGGGCCAAGCTTGCTGCTCTGGAGCCTTCTCTGGATTCGATCCTGCTCTGAAATTGACATCTCATTTTGCCCCCCTTTTTTGGCCAACTTGTGAGAATTGAAATTCTAACTTTTTCAATTTGTCTACTATGTATGGTTCCAATGATGGCCATCTGATAGAGATCAAGAATAATGGTAGTAATTAATAATAATTAATGATAGAAAAAATACACTCAGTAATGGAAAGAAAGTGTGTATTATTTTTTTAAATGAAGATATTACAAAGGAATGAATATTCCTGCACCTAGAGCTAAGCTCATTTAGAGAACAGATCTTTCTGCTCTGTCCATGACTAACTCAATGATTCTCATGAGATACTCCGCTTCTCGTCTTCACATCCCAATATAAAATAAACTCATCACACAAACGATCCATCCATCTTTCTCTTCCATTTCCATGAATTTGTTACCTTACACTTTGTCCTACTCTTATAATTTTTTAAAATCTCAATTTTATTTCAAAATGACAAACACAACTATTATTGCATCGTCAATATAATAGATCTATAATAAAATTTACTGAAAATAATACAATTAATAAAATACATTAGAAATTGAAAACCTGGATTATTTTTAGATAAATTTTTCTTGTATATCAATTAATTATTTTTAGTTTTATCTTTATGAATGGTTTGTGAATCCTTATAACAATATATATTAGATTGGTGTTTTATTTGGTTGCTCTTGGCTTTTGAGTATCCTTGTACTATTTTTTTTCTTATAATTTTCATGTTTAAAAATATGTACTAACTGTATATTTTTCCAATTGATTGAATTTTTTGCAAGGAAGTTGCTACATCATATATACTAGATTATGGCCCACGCGCTGCGCGGATATTAATTAATTTTATAAGTTTTGTAAGTAATATTTTATGTATTGTAAATATAATTATCTAATAATATTATTTTAATGATTTGTAATAATTGAATATGATTAGGAAAATTAAAATAATAGAAAATTATGTTTATCACAATCATCTAATTTAATTTTCGAAATACTTTTTAAAATTCGTATGCTAATTTATTATATAGGATAATTGTTTGACTCATTGTAGTGTGATTGTTAATTTATTTTTCAACATATAATGGTACTTGTATTTATTTGATGAAATAAAATGTAAAATACAACCCAAAAATAAGATATAAAAATTTAAAAATATGATTGACTATTTAATATTTTTTATTTTAAAAAATATTAATATTGAATTATATTGTAGCGTAGTCTAAATTTATTTGTTTTATTAGTATGATATTTAATTGTGAGCATGAAAAGTTTTTGTAAAAAAAAAATTATTGAACATATTTTATCAAGAGTTTGTAAAAAAAACATATATAATAGATAATAGTTTTTA
>JBBPBS010001102.1:498160-525731 GCA_037974835.1 Cicer judaicum
AAAATACACAAATTTATTAAAAATAATTATAAAATACGAATATATGAAAAATTATTAAAAAAGTTACTTCCAATTATTAAAAACTATTATCTATTATATATGTTTTTTTTATAAACTCTTGCTGAAATATATTCAATAATTTT
The DNA here is from genome assembly GCA_037974835.1 of Cicer judaicum. Lineage (NCBI taxonomy): Eukaryota > Viridiplantae > Streptophyta > Magnoliopsida > Fabales > Fabaceae > Cicer > Cicer judaicum. The sequence continues at coordinate 498,304 of JBBPBS010001102.1, forward strand.
TTTTAACAACAACTTCTCATGCTCACAATTAAAATATTATACTAATAAAACAAATAAATTTATACTACGCTACAATATAATTCAATATTAATTTTTTTTTAAAATAAAAAATATTAAATAGTCAATCATATTTTTAAATTTTTACATCTTATTTTTGGGTTTGTATTTTACATTTTATTTCATCAAATATATGCAAGTACCATTATATGTTGAAAAATAAATTAACAATCACAGTACAATGAGTCAAACAATTATCCTATATAATAAATTATCATATGAATTTTATAAAATATTTTAAAAATTAAATTAGATAATTGTGATAAACATAATTTTCTCTCATTTTAATTTTACTAATCATATTCAATTATTACAAATCAATTAAGTAATATTATAAGATAACTATATTTATAATACATAAATAATTACTTATAAAACTTATAAAAATAATTAATTAATATCTGCGCAGCGCACAGGCCATATTCTAGTAAAATTTATTGGAGAAGTCAATGTAATGAACATGTATATCAAATATGTAGCACTAATACTTGTGACGAAAGGCATGTACCGATGTCTGCCATGTGTCAGTGTCCAACGCCAACACGACACCGACATTTTGATTATATTTAATTAGTTCATTTTCTCAAATTATTATCAGTGTCGTGTTCGGTGTGTTAGTGTCCGTGTTTTCATAGTTTACGCACATGTGTTGCTCTAGTCTCATAATTATTTGTATTGGAAATGACAAAAATGGCATGAAACATTATACTTATTATTGAACAATTAATCACAAGCAATTGGAGATTATATTGCTTCTCATACATTAAGAGGGAAAACTAAGTAGGATGCAAGTTCTTGACTGACATTCTTTTGGTGACCTTAACAGCAATGAGAGCCAAAATTGTAGCTGTTGGTACAAAGATAACATCAGGAATGGCTTTCATAACACTTAGCTGAGGCACAGATTGTCCTGTTCTCTTAGCTATCATAGCTGCTGGAGGTGCCACTATTCCAGTAATCATCATAGAATCATCTACTTTGCTAAGATTGACATTCTTCATCATGAAGTCACTGAAAATCTTATTCTTATTATCTTCATTGGATTCATTCCATTGTTTAAAAAAGTCCTGTTTGTTGCAAACATGTCAAATTAAGAAGGGATACATGAAGATTAAAAAAAATATATACAAAATAAGGGATTAGTTAATTAATTGACCTCAATTTCCTTGTTTGATGGTACATCATAATGCTTACCAGGCAAGGCCATATTGATAGTGCTATGGAAAAAAAAATTGTTAGAAACAATCAGCAAAACTTATATCAAATGGCGGTACATGGAAATTTATTTATTAAATTTGTTGCATATATTTAAGGGTATTTAATTCATTCATCAGTATCAATTTAGTGATAAACTTTTTAATTTTAAGAAATGGAATTCGAATTTCTTTGGAGACATTAATAAAATTGCCATTAATTATTGATAATTTCTCCCATCCCCAAGTTTTTATATTTTTAAAAATAAGGCAATTCAATTCTACTTTTCATAATAAATTTAGTAAAAATAACATTTCATGATAAATGATAATCATATTGTAAAAAGTGGTAAAGAGACATGGATGACAAAAAGGTCTTTGTTTTTAGGTATTGTTGCTAATTAATTTATTGAACATTAGTGTCTTCATTCTTAATTTTGAGAGTCATAAAATGAGATGTTTTGTCTATTTCAAATATCAATGAACATAGTAAGAATAAGGAAGGAAATTAATTTTACATTTAATTTAATTAATCCTTAGTTTTCCATGACAGTATTTTAGATGGATCTTTTAAAAATAAGTTTTCAATGAAAATTTATTTTCATGTTCATGAGCTAGATAAAAATAAATTGTTTCCCTATTTTGTCCTTTTCTTTTGACAAGTACGATAATTAAAATTTCCATTAAAATCAAATGGCATACTTACGTGAAGATTTCAAGAACGGCAGTGTGAAAAGCATCAAAGCTTTTGATTTCTTTCTTTATAAATTGATCATAGAGTGCTCCTGATAATAGTGTTAAAGTTTGGGATGCTAATCCTTCACCTAAGATATGACAAATTATAGTGCAAGTCAAATTAATCCATCAATTTAAGAAAAAATAAAGATTATTATTATAATAAACAAACAAATTAAAACAAAACTTAGCAATAAAATAATAGTCCAATTAAAGGTAGAAAATAAAAAGAATGTGAGACCTGTTCCACCCATGTAACTCATGATCATCCCCATTATGTTTATGTATTTGTGAATATGATTGACCACAAAAGATAGTACCAACTATAACAAAACCAACGTTTATATTTGTATATTTCGACATTAAATGTGGGCCTAGGAAGTGAGTATATCTGTTTATTTGGTGAAAGTAAGGTATTCTTGTTCAAGATTTAAGTTATATTTCTTTTTAAATGTTAGATTCTTGGCTTGAAACCTGATTGTGTGGCTAAAAGATTCCATATAAAATATAAGCTTCAACTTTACTATATTATTTTTTCTGATAAAATGCTTGATCTTTTAACATCCAAAAGTTTATTAATTTTTGAAAAAACCAATCTTCTATTTAACTTTTTAATGATGTTCATTTTATAAATCTAATAATAACTCATTCAGTTTATTTTTAGTACAGAAATTTAAAAAAAATTGCACCAGCCGGGAATCGAACCCGGGTCTGTACCGTGGCAGGGTACTATTCTACCACTAGACCACTGGTGCTTGTTTTATGTCTACCAAGACAGTTTTCATTACGTTGGTATCCAATAATTACCTGATTATTCCGATAACTAATTATTTATAATCATCACATTATTTCTATACAAAAAAAGAAAATGACTTTGGTGGGGGCAAGATAAAAAAGAAAACACAAATTATTATTTTATTAAAAAAATAAATTATTTTACTTTGTATAAGTATTATATTATTTTTTTACATTTTACTATAAAAAATATTTAATATTTACTAATTTTGAATAATAAAAATTTAGAAAAAAATTTAATTTTACTTCGTTGATATTTTTTATAAATAATATTTTAGTTATTTGAATTTTTTAAATGATAGGAAATAGTATTTTTTTTTTAAATCATTTGACTATTACTTTTAAAAACAAAAATGTGCCAGTACATGTTAAATTGTGGAATATACGGTCAAAATTCTCATTAAATAAATAAAAATATCTTACCCTTTTAATTTAGATCTAAATTGAGTAGGGTCATGATTTTTGTAGTCAACTACTGTCAATGCAGCATTATTAATTCATGTTTTGTCTAAAAAATATGGAAAACAAAAAACTTGCAGAGAGATATATATATGTACAAGTTAGAGGAAATTTTTCCATTAAATAAGCAAAATTATATATGCAATCACCCGTTTTTATCTCATTTTTGTATTTATGATACTAAAATACACAAATAATTACAAAATATTTAGTAAAATCATTATTCTCCTTAATTTATTTATTATATTTTTTAATTTATTTAAAATCATTAAATAATTGAATTGTTGTAGAACAAACTAGTAACTAGAAGTATAGTAGAGTTCATATAACTGAAAAGCCAGAACAATGTTATATTCTATTTTAAAAAAACTGGCTTTAGATGATTCTAAAATGGTAAGTGGTTATAATAATAAGGGTTTTTACTAAAGTTATGAAAATAGTAATAATTTATTTACAATGATTTGTTTTATTATTGTTAGTTTATAAGGAAACAATAAAATTACATTTTCTTTGTTGTTTATTTTCTTCAAGCTTTTCAGAAGTACTTTTTAATTTGTAAAGTACTTTAAAAAATTAAAATGGCCAATTTCATCACTCTACAGCCATTGTATTTCAGTTCCAATTGGTTGTTGACAAAAAAGAATCATAATAAGTATTAGCATCTTGTCAAACTTCAAAAGAAAAATATCAAAATCATTTTCATTATAATCATTTGGTATTTGTTTCAAAACTGAAATTATTTCACATAAATATTAGCATTAGAACTTGATTTGAAGTGGTTTAAAGAAAGTTAATTTTATTTTTATAATAGAAAAATAGATCACAATATGGAGTTCTTGAAACTTTTCTTAGTTGCATTAGCCCCACTTTTGAAGATTTTTATCATTGCTGCTCTTGGTGCAATCCTTTCACTTCAAAGCATTGGTATACTGCGAAAGAATGCCAAGAAGCACCTCAATATTGTAAGTTTTTAACAAAAATTATTAACAAAAATAATTTGGATAGAAATTCAATTGTAAGAAATTTGTGCAAATGTATATGATTATTTATTTTTATTGCACAGATCGTATATTTTGTCTTCACTCCAGCTTTTCTTTATAGCCTCCTGGCCAAAAGTATAACTTTGGGGAGGCTTGTTATGTTGTAAGTTTTTAATATTTACTTATTATTCAATTTCATGCATTTTTGTTTCCTACTTATTAACATCTCCAATGGAGAGTCTTTAATAGATCTCTTACAAATAAGAAAAAAAATTAATTAATTTAGTTTTTTATTATGTTAATATCATAGTCTTTTATTATTAGATATATTTAGAGTTCGAATTTCTTGACTTATCTAGGAATTATTTCTAATTGATTTTGGTGTATTCTCTCTTCTTTTTGTTGGTGAACTCTAAATATATCTTCTTAATGATCATGACACATTTTATAGAATGAATAGATATTAATATAAATTTTTTTATTGATTAAAAAAGAAGCAACAACCATTGGAGCAAGTCCAGATGGCAATAAAGAGAGCTTAGAAATAAAGGGATGTCGTTTATATAAGCAATCTCACAAATTGATTGATTAAACATAAAACAATTAATTTGTAGTAATCTGGATCAAGTTACGCATAATTTTTTTGAAGATAAAGTAATATAAATATGCGAGGTTATTTATTTATTTATTTGCAACAACTAAATGTTAATAATTAATAATGTAAATATTGTTAGTTTTTATTAATATTTTTAATATTTTTTTATCACATTATTTCTTAATTCTTCTACTTCAATTATTAAATCAACTTTATAATGATAAATATGAAATTTTGAAACTCACAAAAAATTAGTTAAACAGTTCATATAGTTCCTCAATAATGAAGATGCTTTTAGCCACCTATGTATCTACATAAAAATAAATTTTGTATCATATTATGGATTTTTGTTTTAAAAATAGGGTTTTCATCTATTAGAAAAAGTCTCTCATTTTATTATAATACTTTTAATAGGACCCATTTCAAAGTTTATTTTAAACCTAAATACACATTGGATCAAGATGCATACATCTATTATTCTATTTAATTTGGAGTTAAAGATTGTGTCTATGTACGTAGACATGACAATGGTCATGGACAAATTTTGCCTCTCTATAGCCATATTTGATTAGTCGAAATAAATCTACACTTATCTTCGTTTGCTATTGGGTTTGAAATTTAAGCATCATTCTTATCCTTAATGGGGTTTAGCTTTCCATGCCCCTCATATGCACCATAAAATAATAAATTTAAAAGTGATATTTTCTGTAATTAACATAATAGAATAATAATTATTATTATTATTGCATAATAATAAAATTAAAAAGATATTCAAATTATATATTTTATAGAAAAAAGATTATAATTTATAATATTTTAAAAAATATTAAATATTTTAATAATTGGATTACTATGTTTATGTAATATTGACAATTAAGTCATTAAGTAAATATGCAACGAACTCACAAAAAGTAGGGAAAAAAAAAACTAAAACTAAATGAGAATCACTTTTTTTTAAATAAATAAAAAAAGACTAAGAAGAAATTTTAAAAGAGACGTTAGAGAACATAAATGAGATACTGTAGAGTGATGTTGAATTTTGGAATTTATACATTTAATTGGTTTTGGAATTTAGAAGAGACTGTTAATTGGTTGAATGAATTATGTAGGTGGTTCTTGCCATTAAACATTCTTCTAAGATATATTGTTGGGGCAACTCTTGCATGGTTTCTTAATAAAACAATTAGAGTTCCTCGTCATCTTCATGGCCTTGTGATGGGTTGTTGTGCTGCAGGCAGGTTTATTTACATTTTTTCTTCAAGAATTATCTTCTTTTTTTTTTAACCAATTCAATGATCTATTAGTAAATGTCAATAGAGTGTTAAAATTATTAGATATTGTGCTCAATAATTAATTATTTGAATTTTGGTTATTTTTATTTATTTATTTTTATCTTAAAATAAATGATAAATATTACTATAATTATTTTATTTTTAAGTAATTTAAAAATTTTGTATTTGTTTTCACTTAAGGTATTGATACCCAGCTTTTCTCATGGATAAAAAAAATTTCTAAAAAATTTATTCTTTTCTAATTATTTTTAAAGAAATAATTAAAACCTATCCAATATATATAACATGTCTATGATAATTTGACAATTGATTAATATATGCAGGAAATATTGGCACTTTGCCTCTAATCATAGTTCCAACTATCTGTATAGAAGGAAGTCATCTTTTTGGAAATGTGGATGTTTGCACTCGTAATGCATTAGCATTTACTTCTCTAACAGCTGCAGTATGACACTCATTTTTATGTATTTGTATTATATAGTGGATTTTATTTTATTTTTATTTTTTAATTATTAATTTTTTTTTTATCATTGTGTTTCTTGTTTTGTAGGTAGGACACGTTTGTTGTTGGTCTATTGTGTACAACTTTCTTCGCATATATTCATTTAAGCCCAATGAAATTGGTATTCTAGAAAACCTTTCAAAATGTTCCACAAAAGCATTGAGCTCAATTGAGGAAAAATCACTTCCTAGTGATTGCATTGATCATCTTGAAATAGAATGTAAAGTAGTCGATGGACAAGAAAAGGTTGTTGCATTTTCTATAATTTAGATAAATACAGAAAATGTCTCTCTTAAGCTTAATATTATTATAATTTAGATTGTAGTCTTATTTATATAAAAAATTTGTAAGATCGTAAACTCTACTTTTATACAAAAATTTAAAATAAAATAAAACTACATTTATTTGTAGTTGAAAATGTAAGCATCTATTTATTCTTTTAATACCGTTGTTATAGTATAAAAGGTTCTTGTATTGATTAAAATATAAGTGTCTAGTGGGAGAAAAAGAAAACGGATTAAATCAATTGATTAAAATATGGCTTAATTTTATAGACATGTCTTATATTTTCAAGTGTTTCACAGGTACAACAAGAAAAATCAAACATTATGAAACATGTGAAAAATTTTACTGAGAGGACCAACTTGAAGGCACTATTTGCACCTGCATTGTGGGGAGTGGTATGTCCGTAATTTTATTATTATTATTATTATTATTATTATTATTATTATTATTAACTAAGAAAAAAAGAAAAATTTTACTGACAAAAAAAATATGTTTATTAACTAGGTATTCTTGCCTACAAAAAAAAATTGACATACATTTAAAAGATTAACTTTTTATAATTAAGACATTTTTTTTCATATTCACATGTATTTTGTTAGTTATTTTCAATCAAGTTATAAGAAAATGATATATTGTCAAAATCTTAACTTTTCATCATTGTTATAGGTTTCTGCTCTTGTGATACCAAATATTAAGCTTAAGAGAGATATTGTTATCTTGATTTAAGAATGTTGATTTATGCAGGTAGTTGGTGTGATAATTGGTATAGTTCCTCAATTACGAAAAGTTCTAATTGGTGAAAGTGCTCCTCTTCGTATGCTTCATACCTCTGTAGCTATGCTGGGGTGACCATTCTCTATCACCTTCATTATTTTTTTAGTTCATAATTTTTAGAGATTAAAATTATTAGATTTTAAAATAAGATGACCAATTATGAGAATTTGAAAAAATAGAAACTAAAACTGTAATTAAATTTTTTTTTTCACTCTTTTTCCCATTAACAAAGTTTTATATTTTAGGATTTACTTGGTAAGACTTTTAATAAGATAGATGTTCTTTATGGTCTTGACTATTTTACTCAGGGTTTTGATCTAGTTCTCCAATTGTTTTTGTAATTTCTTATTTTTCTATTTGAATGAGTTTTTAGTTTGGTGCAAATGATAAATGATTGTCTTAAGGTACTAACATAGTTGAGATATCTTGACAATCATATGATATTTTTGAACTATAATTTTTTTTATTAAAATATTTTTTTAATGTTATTTCCTTTTACCCTTTTCTGGATGTTCAGGGATGCATGCATTCCAACAATGATCTTAATAGTTGGGGCAAATCTTCTTAAGGGTAATTAATCATATATTAACAGTGAATTTTTTCCACCCTGTCTTTGATCTCTTGGATTTAAGTTAAATTTAGTTGTTAAATTGAAAATGAATAATATGAGGGAATGATACTTTTTTTTTTCAGGTTTAAAGGGAATAGGAAAAATGGTTCCACTTGTTGTTGGCATTATTTTTGTTATGTATGTTGCATTGCCATCAATAGGTATAGGAATTGTGAAAGGTGCAATTCATTTCAACTTGATAAGCTCTGATCCATTATATCATTTTGTTTTACTTATTCACTATGCTGTTCCTCCAGCTGTATCCGTGAGTAAGTTTTTCTTTCTTTTTATCATACTTCAAAATTATTATTAGTACTTGTTTCCTCATGTATTTATCAAATTATTTCTATGTATAAAATTAACATATAGTGTGTAATAGTACTAATAACACCTTTAAATGAAACTCAAATACTATGTTAGTAGTGTTGATCCATATATAAAATGAGAATGCATTTATTCATTCATACTAAAATGAATGGAATTGCTTAACATATAAATTACTTTTGTTGGAAAGGTACTTATTTTATGAATGAATGTGTCAGGTACAATGACTCAATTGTTTGGAGTTGGTAAAAGTGAATGCTCTGTTATCATGTTTGCAACTTATGCCTCAGCTCCAATTTTGGTTACACTTTGGTGCACAGTCTTCATGTGGCTTGTACTATAAATAATTAAATAAAGTATTCTCTTGCATTTAATTTTTGGTGATTCACTCATGCCTCACTATTAAGGCACTGTTCCTTGAGAGCCAAAAAAAAAAAGAAAACTATAGTTTAGCTAAATTAGCACTGAAGTAGAAGAGTTACAATATTTGCACAACATAGAAAGTGTGGATTGTTTTCATAAATACTAAGGATTGCTAATCTCAATATCAATAATACATAATATATTATTTTTTCAAAATACTCCTAATTGTATTTCATCTCTTTTTTAACAAATAAGTAAACAATAAATTTTATGAAGGGTAAATTTGAAAAACTAATACTCCCTACAATATAATTACATTAGCATATCACACAAATTTTAAATAATGCAATTAATTTTTTCAATTGGTAAAAGATAATATTGTTAAATTGAATGTTTTATTTTGAGTTCGAATTCAAAACCTCGCAGTTGTATATGAGTTTACGGTAGTATTTACAAATTTTTTCTACAAACCAAAAAAAATTGTTAGACATTATAAAAATTATAATATACTTTTAAAATTACCTTTGGGTAATGATACGAGAAAGATAGATTGCACCAATTGAAAAAAGAAAGAGTAATAAACAGTTGTAAGAGAAGAGGTATCTAGTGAATGTTTTTAAAGAGATATTAAATATCAAGCTCAATTGAATTGGAAAATTATAATTACTTCACTAAATAACTCTATATTGATATTTTTATATTTTTTTGGTATGATCATTAATATAATATATATAAATAATTTACGGTTAGATTGATAAAATTAATGTTTACAAAAAATTATTAAATAAAATATAATTTCTCGAGAGAAAAATACCTACAAATTTTGTTTTAAATAAAACATTAATACAAGTTTATAATAAAAAATTTAAGTCTATGATAAAAATTTCATCGGTAGTTAATTATCAGTAATAATATTCGATCGGTGATTAATTTTTCTGTAAAATCTATAGTCGTTGTTGAAGCAGAAACATTTATTCTACTCATACATTTCAAAAATATACTAAATTTAATTAATAATAATATTATAAATCCATTTTTTTAAAAAACAAATTTTAATTATTTGAAAAAAAATCATCTACATTTTGAAAATTTCATATAAATTAAAACTTTCAAAAGTTTTGAATTTTTAAAAATTTTTGGAATTGTATTAAGTTTCAATCTTTTCTAGAAATATATGATTCACTTTTGTATGATTCGAATGGTAATTTTTATATTTTATTTAATTTTGGAAAAGAGGCGGAGTTGTAATTTTTGTGGGAGTTTGATACATGATAAAATAAAGGGCAAAATAGGAATGAAGGGGTGAGAAGTGAAGATGGGGTGCATGGTATATTTCTCCCATTATAAAATCTCAAGTGTTTATAAAATCCCGATCACCCGTATTATTCTTGAAAAGAATAAGACGTTACAAAACCTTTCGACTTCATTAACTTCACTCTCTCTCTCTCTCTCTCTCTCATCCCTTCATATTCAACAACACCAACACTCCGTCTCTTAAAAATCCTATGGCTGTTCAAGCTCAATACCCCTCCAATGTACTCTTTCTAAACAGGTTTCTTCATTCTCCTTCTTATCATCATCATGCATATAAACACACACTCAATTCTCATTAACTAAAGGAGCTTTTCTATTTTCAATACCAAAACTGGGCAAGAAGGAAATGAATATTCATTACAACAACAACCTGATCAATCCAATATGATATGTATATATATATATTGCATTATTATATTGAAAGAAAACAAAATCCCAATTTTGATTTATGATTTTTGAATAAATAAATACAGGTACTACTAATAATTATCGAAAAAGAGGAAGAGAAACAGGGGTTATTATGCAAACATCTCAACACACTTTTCAATCTGAGTCTCCTCATCTTATAGACCTCACTCAACTCCATAATCAACAACAACATATGTCTCACTCCTCTCATTTCTTATCTCTATTATCTCAAACCTTATCTTCACAAATCAAACAACAAAAAGACGAAATTCATCAATTCCTTCAAGCTCAGGTACACTTCATTATTTTATTCACTTTCATTGGCATCACGTTTCTATGTTTGGGAAAAAGAAATACGGCAGTACTTGAATGTACCGTCGTTACACTTTACAACATGGGTTACTGCACAGGTTGTTTCCCCGTCTTCTTCAATTGGCCAGGATCGTCATGCAACACCCGTTAGTAAAACTGTTTTTGGATATTCCAATAGTCAAAACTATGTTTTCCACCCACGCCGGACAAGAATCGAAGACAAAAATAAACTGACCAAGAAGTTATGGACCGATTCATAGAAAAAGTAAATAGGAACTTTAACAGCACTAAGGGGTGATTCACTTGAGAGTGCAAAGCAGGTTGATATACAAACAGAAAAAGAGTTGAAGAGAATTGCGATTTACCATCATACATGTCTAACCACACTTTATTCTCCTATTATGGTATGCCATTTCTGTGTTTATTTTTGTGTTTAATATTTTCTTTTGGGTATGACTCATAGTTGTGAACATGTTAAGTTTGTATGCTTGATATTTGGTATACCTATTAGTTTTCCACTTCATGCATTGTACTTTTGGTTTCTGCAATTGCCAGTACAATTTAATTTGGTCTGTTAAGTCATCCATGAAGGAAGTTGTTTAAAATATTAAGATGCCACCTGACTTTTATCCAGCTTATTGTTCTGATTTTTTGTCTATATTTTTAATAATGCTTGGTGGATGGAACTTGTAAGGATAGTTGAGGATGGAACATGGTTTAGTGAGCTTGTGTAGAGTAAAAATTTAGGTCAAATTGTTCCCCATTATCAAACACTTTGAAAAGAATTTACAGAAACTTTTTGTGCTTAACCTAGTGAGATATATGTTATTGAGCCACTTGCATTTGTCTACGCTCCAGGTGTCCACTCTAATCATTTGAGGGTGTTTTGAGATATCACGTTAGCTTGAGATATAGCCAAACTATCCCTTATAAGGTTTGGGTAAGCTTCAACATTTAAGCTATTTTTTTTAGTTAAGTTATGCCTACTCCAAATTCTAAGATGGTATTCCAATAACAAAGATCTCAAGCGACTCAACAACATATCTATCTCTTAGACTTTGAGTTTAGGCTAATTCAATCCCTCAATGTTGGCTTGTAAGGTGAAAAATGCATTCCACTAAATAACTACTATTTAGGCCAAAGCTTTGTCCATCGTGAAACTCTCAACATCATATATGGTTCAATCACGGTTTTAGGATAGACTTTTATCACTATTATTAGGATACCATCTTAGAAATTTTCTATAGGTTTTAACTCAATCCTAAAAGCAATCTCGAGGGGTGAGAACTGATCAAGCCTTAGAAGGACTAATTTGACCATATCTCTATGTAAGATCTCATCCCCCCCAAGTTCAGGATCGAACAACTGGACTGTTGAAAAATGTAGGCGGCCCAATAACAACTTCCTTTCGTGACTAGGATTGGACATCTAGATAGTGAATAAGTGCAGGTGGCACAACTACAGAAGTGTAATTCGTTGACAGATATTCGGTCATAGATAATTCTGTATTCTATCTTGGTATCCAATATATAGTGGTCTTAAAACAGAGATACTTAACACAATTTCTTTCCAAATGAATATCCATGATGGTACTGTTGTTGTGATATATTTTTCTGGTATATAATTTACAAGCATACATTGTGAATTTGTAACATTGGCCTGTTCTTATATGCATGACCAAGGATGAGGATCTTTCACAATATCAGGTAGCCGAGGATGAATTGCAAGAATTAGAAAATGCTGGATATGAACTTGTAAAGAAAACCAAGGAGATTGCAGAGAATAAAGTGATTTCTGAGGTTCAAGTTTCAGAACCTTACTCCACTGAGAATGCTGTGCATAATGTCAATGTGCCTTCTACATCTAAGTCAAATATCTCTAGGAACAAAAGGAAAGGAAAGAAGAAATCTGGTTCAAAGTGATCAAGGATATTTGGTTAAAGTGAATCTGATTAGAATATTGTTCAAAACAGCTTAAGGAACTGATAATTCTGCTCACATTTTTTAAACTTTTTATGTGGGAATGTGTAAATGCTTGTTTATTAGTTTTTCTGGATGATGTTAAAGAAATGCATGATTTGTTGTTTTTATGTCTTATTTAGCTTTTACAACGCACTGCTTAATCATGTATGTACTTTCATTTTTTATTCTGCATGATTTGAGAAAGGTATTTTCTTGTCTTAGAATCATCTCTTTATCATTATGCTATTAAAATTTTCAATGAAACCTTCAATATATATTTGGATGCCTAATATCTCTTATCTCCAGATGATTATTATTCATATAGCAAGGAGCAGGAAAGCCTAAAGGACCACTTGAAGCACTCTGTCCAAAGTTGCAGGTAAAATTCTTAGTTAATTTTTCCAAGCCTGTGTTCATATAAATAGTTAGTGTGTTTGGATTGCCATCAAAGACCTCCAAACTTATGTTTGCACAACAAAACATTATATGCACATTTTCTGCCTTCAAAGTAGTTCAAACTTAGTTCGAAATGGAAACAAGGGTAAGGTTGCATGTAATCTGATTTTAAGGAATGTGATTAGCTGGTCCATTAGATGCCAACAAAACATTATGTTTACAACAAAAGATTTTAAGGAAACATGTAATTTGAATATGGAATGTGATTAGCTGGTCCATTACATAATAGGAAACATTATGTTTACAGTAAAAGATTTTAAGGAAACAGATAATCTATCATTAGTAGCTACGAGTTTGAGCTATGAATTGCATTTTCACAATGTGGTGCCTTTCTTCTTTGAAATTACAAGCAAATGATGATGCATATTAGAGATGGCTGTGCTAATAACTAGAATTGTAACCATGAATTTCATGATGTGCTAGGATTGCACATTCAGAGGTCTTGATCATAACCTAATATTTTTTGTCATATGGATCACAAAAATGAAAGTCAATTTCTATAATTCCATTTGCATTTATGTTCTGATTCATACTTAAGCTTTAATTTCTCATCACATTTATTTTACTACATCCATTGCATAAGCATTGTTCTTTTTTTGATACGTATTATGAATTATACTTTGTTACTATTTCATAAAGTGTGTGTTTCTATTTCATTTATGTTTTGTTTGAGTCTTCTAATTCAAAGAGTTTAGTTGAGACGTGTAATTGCAACATCTACAAATTATATTTTAAGATTTACTTAATAACTAAAATAAATGCAGTTCTAAAGTTTTGTTTCATGTACTGTAAATGATTTATTGCCATAGGTTTGATTAATAATATCCTAAAATGATGTCATGCCTATATACATGCAATTTTCAAATGTTGGAGAGAAGACTTTTGCTAGAGCTCTCAAGCTACTATTGGTGACTGATATCTCCATCAATTGCATACATCTTTTTTTTATGAATATATTTAAATGTTGCTGAAAGTCTCCACTGTGCAGAGTAAAAGTCATTTACATGAGAGACAATATGTTACACTAGTCCAAAGCGGAGCACAACCAATCTGGCGTAAGAAATCCATTCACCACCAATCTAGATAAAATCTTTTCTTTTCTCATGAATGCATGTGAAACAACAAGTTGGGTAGTTTAGGAGCTTTTTTAATGCAAATAATGAAATTACACCTTGGTTTAATGATGATTATTCTATTTTATCCTATTTGCATTTTTGAATTTTGATTATTCATAATCTAATTTTGTGGACAAAATATTCTTTGGGTATTGTTTTCAATGCAAATAAAGAAAATTACACCTTATTTTAATGAGTATGGTTGAAATTACACCTTGGTTTAATTATTGTGTTTTTTGAATTGGCAGAGCGTGATGGTTGTTTCATGTCTAATAACTTGATTAAAAGCTTTTAACTTAAAAGCTTCTTAAATCCTGTCGATGATGATTATGGTCAGTATCAAATCAAACAATATTAAATTATTAGTTTTCATCAATAAAAGTTCTATGAAATACCTACAATAGCTACAAAAGTGCTATAAATTTCTATCTACAAGAAAAATGCTATTGAATATCATATACTACAACATTTTTTTTTTAATTTTTTTTATTAAAATGTTGTAGATATGTAATATCATAATATGCTATATGTAGATATGTGATAGTTGATACAAACCTAAAACCATTTGATTAATTATCGAGATTTACAAAGATTAACGATATTTAAAAATAACATACATATGTTAATTTTGATATATCTTAATATATCAAATATTTTTAAATTTTTGTAAAGTTTTACATAAATTGTCTCTGTGGTATAAATATTTAATTTAACGGTAAATTTTATAAAATTTGTATCATTCGAAACATTATTGATTTGTGTCATACTACGTTGATTTAATTTGTTCCTTCATCAATTAGAAATATTAAGAACTAAAACATTTTTTTTTTATAAGCATCAAGAACCAAAATTTTTTATTTTGCAAAAAAAAAAATGATTTAATGCTTTGTTTGATAAAATTAACCTACAATTTATATTTGTTAACTATTAAATTAGTTGAATGTTTAATAAAATTAACAGTTTAATTAATTTAAAAATCTAAAATGACATAAAATAATATTTTTAATAATTTAAAATGCCCCCGATAAGCGTTGCTGCTTATCACTCCCGATAAGCGGTAGTGCATATCGCCCCCGATAGGCAGAAATCGGGGGCGATATGCACTACCGCTTATCGCCCCCCGATAGGCGCTTACGCCTATTAGGCGATAGGCACTACCGCCTATCGGGATGATAAGCACTACCGCATATCGGGGACGATATGCACTACCGCCTATCGGGGGCGATAGGCACTACAACCTATCGGAGCAATAGACGCTACAACCTATCGGGGCAATAGGCAGAAGCACCTATCAGGGGCGATAGGCAGTGCTACCTATCGACCTCACAGGCGCTACTATCTATTAGGCGATAGGCTATAGCGTTTATCGAGCGATAGCAGCTATTGCCTGATAGACGGCAGTGCCTATCGTGCTAATAGCTTCTATTTTCTATCACCCCGATAGGCGCTTCTGCCTAACAATCTAATAAGTCTTTTCGCCTATCGCCCCGATTGGTGCTTCCGCCTATCTCCTTTAGCGCATATCGCCTCCATATGCGATGTTGAATATTAGGCTTTAGCGTCTATCATGCGATATCCGATAGCAACTGACGACCAACAAGTGATAACAACTATTTGTGATAACAGTAATCATCCCGTTAAGCGATAACAGTAACAACTATGAACTCGATAGACGATAACAATAATCACCCTTATGCTCCTAATTTAATAACTAAATAAATAGAAAGAAAATTGAAATAAGGCAATTCAATCATAATTTTTCCCTTCCCCAATTTTTTTTATATTTTAAAAAATAAGGCAATTCAATTCTACTTTTCATAATAGATTTTGTAAAAATAGCATTTCATGATAAATGATAATCATCTTGTAAAAAGTGGTAAAGAGATATGGATGACAAAAAGGTATGTGTGTTTGGGTATTGAACTTGCTAATTAATTTATTGAACATTATTGTCTTCATTCTTAATTTTGAGAGTCATAAAATGAGATGTTTTCTCTATTTCAAATATCAATGAACATAGTAATAATAAGGAAGGAAAGTAATTTTACACTAATTTAATTAATCCTTAGTTTTCCATGACAGTATTTTAGATGGATCTTTTAAAAATAAATTTTGTTGAAAATTTATTTTTATGTTCATGAACTAGATAAAAAATAAATTGTTTCCCTATCTTGTCCTTTTCTTTTGACAAGTACGATGATTAAAATTTTCATTAAAATCAAATGGCATACTTACATGAAGATATCAAGAACGGCAGTGTGAAAAGCATCAAAGCTTTTGATTTCTTTCTTTATAAATTGATCATAGAGTGCTCCTGATAATAGTGTTAAAGTTTGGGATGCTAATCCTTCACTTAAGATATGACAAATAATAGTGCAAATCAAATTAATCCATCAATTTAAGACAAAATAAAGATTATTATTATTATTATTATTATTATTATAATAATAAACAAACAAATTAAAACAAAACTTGGCAGTAAAATAATAGTGCAATTAAAGGTAGAAAATAAAAAGAATGTGGGATAAGAATGTAAGTGATATTGCAGCAAAGGAATAAGTCAACCAATAATATTGGCATTGTGATTTACAACATTTGTATCTTGGATTTTAGGTTTTTGTTCTTGCTGGTGTTCCCTTTTGAATTTAGATCTTAATTTCCTTTAACCTTGATTTTAGGGTTCTGTTCTTGCTAGTGTTCTCGATCTTAATTCTACTATCTATATAATCGATATATAATTGAGAAATAAAATGAACAGAAAAAATATCTGGCAAATAATTTGTAAATTTATAGTTAAAAAACCAAGGAGCAATAGTCTAAAAAAAATTACATTGGAGCTATGGTATTAATATTGTGGTTAATTAATAAACCATTTTATGGATTAGTTACGGAAATGTTCATATTGAGTTTTCTTTCTTTTTCTTTTTTATGATAAGAATATTACCATTCCTGATTGGTGAGACATGTTTGAATTGAATTAACAACATCAATTTTTCTTTTTTAAATTAACAACATCAAATATAATTGATGAAAAGGTTTCTTGTCTTCCTTTTTTTAATGATTAAATTGACAAGAAGTTGGTAAGTATGATTTAATGTGTTTTTGTTTTTTCTAAATAAAATTTAAAATGAGAAAATAATGTTTTAGTTTAAAGTTGTGAAAATTGTATGGTTTATCGGACATTTATAAAAGGATTTAATTTTCCTCCAATGGCACTAACAAAAATTAAATATGCATTTTGTCGAATTTCCTATCTATAATTTTACCTCTAAAATAAACTATTAGAGTTAATTTGTTTTGTTAAATAAGTAACTATTTAGTCTAAATATATATATTTGGTAAAAATAATCCAAAAATATAATTTTTTTTACAAACATATTTGTTTTACATATTTTTCTTATAATTGTAGTAACTAGTTGCGGTAAGTGAGATACAAACATACCTCTATATATATTGTTTTTGTTTCTTTATCTAACAATTTGTAGTAGTATTTTCTATATTCACAAATAAAGTTCTCTATTCACATATATCTTATAAACTTTTTTTATATTAATTTCATTATCAATCTAGAAAATTGTTGTTTTAAAAACTAAACATAGTCTTTAATTTCTCGATTGAAAAACTAAGTGATGAATTTATAATCATTTAAATTTTTTAATCTCTTTTTTAAACCCAAAATAGAATGAACTTTTATGTTGGAGGTCTTAATAGTGCTCACAATCAAGCTTGGAGAAAATGTAATGCATTCTATTACAAGAAAACTAAGATTTAAACTTGAAAAAGTTTCAAACTTGCATAAGTTGTATTTTATATAGGTAATAAAAAATAATTGTAATCTCCAATTTTTTCTTAATTAATGATAAGAATATCGTCATTTTTTATATAAATATTTCTGATAAATAAAATTGACTCAGATTATTTAAATTTTGTTCGGTCTATGCTCTTCTTCTCTCTCATGCATATTAAGTTTGTATCATTTACTAAATATAAAAACTTTTTGTAATGATTAAGAGTAAAACAAATAATTAATATATATAACCACTTATTTACTTTAAATTTATCTAAAAAAATCTTAAAAAGGGGTTCCTAATATATAAATGCTATTTCTTGATGTGAATCTATTTATATAAGAGACAATTGTTTTGCTAACATGAATTATAATAGAGTTTAATTTGTACATATTGACAATATAAAATATTATACAATATATAAGTGATTATTATATAAATTAAATATTATTTAATATTGAATATGTGAATGTGTGCATTAAATCATCTAACTAAAGTTGATTAAACTTTAATTGTTGTTATTATTACCTTTGGCCAAGTTAGTTATGATAGGTGTTTAATTAGTTTGCTTTTGTATACTAAAGTTGTAATATAGTTGCACAAAAGTGGTAAGTTGTAGTATGTTGGAAAACTGAAAGTTAGTTAAATAGATATATGCAATTCGTGATTTAAGATAATATTAAAAGGGAGAAAAGAAATATTGAGAAAAATGTTAATATTGCTTATTCATAAACAATGGTAGATACTAGGAAATCAATGTTGAAAAAACTTTAAATCTTGTAAAGTTTAATAATTAATAGTGAATTAATCTTGTTTGTTTGCCTGTGACGTATGTTTCATCAATTGAGGCCGAAAACGCAAATTTTTGGTGTTATTCTTATTTTATCTTTCTTTAATTCTCGTTTGCATTGATTAAAAACTGTTTTGTTTAAAACTGCAGAAAACTAAGAACGTTCTGATTTTCTGTTTTTTCAGTTCTATTCATAAAGTTCTCCATTTTCAACAGAAAACACATAACGTTCTCAATTGATTTAATGTGTTTTTGTTTTTTCTAAATAAAATTTAAAACGAGGAAATAATGTTTTAGTTTAAAGTAGAGAAAATTATATGGTTTATCAAACATTTATAAAAAGATTTAAATTTTCCAATGGCATTAACGAAAATTAAATATGCAGTTTGTCGAATTTCCTATATTTAATTTTACCACTAAAATAAACTATTAGAGTTAATATGTTTTGTTAAGTAAGTAACTATTTAATCTAAAAATATGTATTTGGTAAAAATAATCTAAAAATATAAATTTTTTTACTTGTTTTACATATTTTTCTTATAATTGTACTAAAAGGGTGCGTACACAGTGATGAATTTTGGAGAACCGGAGAGCGACAAGTATTAACTGAAATACTATAATTGAAATTTAAATATTATAATTGAAATTTTTAAAAGTCATATAGTTTTTTTTAGAGTATCACACAATTCATACATAGTAGACAAGTTTAAAAAAAATTAGAATTTCAATTTTTACAAGTCATACAATTTTCACAAATCACACAAATTTTTTTTATGTTTAAATATCGTGTCATTTCTAAAAAAATACACATTAATTAAAACAATTCAATTAAAAAATAATATCACATAATAAATATATATATATATATATATATTGTTTTTGTTTCTTTATCTAATTTATCGTAGTATTTTCTATATTCACAAATAAAGCTCTCTATTTCACATATATCCTATAAACTTTTTCTATATTAATTTCATTATTAATCTAGAAAATTGTTGTTTTAAAAACTAAACATAGTCTCTAATTTCTCGATTGCAATGAATTTATAATCATTTAAATTCAAGAAAGATAGAATGAACTTCTATGTTGGAGGTCTTAATAGTGCTCACAATCAAGCTTATAGAAAATGTAATGCAGTCATGTTACAAGGAAAACTAAGATGTAAACTTGAAAAAGTTTCAAACTTGCATCACTTTTAAGTTGTATTTTATATAGATAATAAAAAATAATTATAATTCTTAGATATTAAAATATATTTAACTTTTGAATAAACAATGATACAATTTTTGTAATCTCCAATTTTTTCTTAATTAATGATAAGAATATCGTCATTTTTTATATAAATATTTCTGATAAATAAAATTGACTCAGATTATTTAAATTTTTTGTTCCGTCTATGCTCTTCTTTTCTGTCGTGCATATTAAGTTTGTATCATTTACTAAATATAAAAACTTTTTGTAATGATTAAGAGTAAATCAAATAATTAATATATATAACCACTTATTTACTTTAAATTTATCTATAAAAAAATATTAAAAAGGGGTTCCTAATATATAAATGCTATTTCTTGATGTGAATCTATTTATATAATGAGACAATTGTTTTGCTAACATGAATTATAATAGACTGTAATTTGTACTTGACAATATAAAATATTATATAATATATAAGTGATTATTATGTAAATCAAATATTATTTAATATTGAATATGCGAATGTGTGTATCAAATCATCTAATTAAAGTTTGTTAAACTTTAATCGTTGTTATAACTAACTTTAGCCAAGTTAGTTATGATAGGTGTTTAGTTAATTTGCTTTTGTATACTATAAATAAAGTTGTAATATATTTGCAGAAAAGTGGTAAGTTGTAGTATGTCATGGAAAACTGAAAGTTAGTTAAAAAGACATATGCAATGATTCATAGGAAATTAGAGAAGATAATATTAAAAAGGAGAAAAGAAAGATTGATAGAAATGCTAATATTGTTGGTTCATAAACAATGATAGATACTAGGAAATCAATCTTGAGAAAGCTTAATTATTAATAGTGAATTAATGTTGTTTGTCTGTGACGTATGTCTCATCAATTGAGGTCGAACACTTAAATTTTTAGTGTTATTCTTACTTTATCTTTCTTTAATTCTCGTTTGCATTGATTAAAAACTGTTTTGTTTAAAACTGTAGAAAATCAAGAACGTTCTGGTTTTCTGTTTTTTTAGTTCTGTCCATAACGTTTTCCATTTTCAGCAGAAAACATAGAACGTTCTCCATTTTTGTTTTTTCTTTGCAATTGTTTGTTTTTTTATTTTGTTGGTTAATATTTATTGCAAATTCCAATATTATTTTAAGAGAATAATTCTAATTTAATATCAATGTAAAAATCATTTTATAATGATAATGTATATAAATTAAATTCTTTTATATGGAACGATGAGCACATGCTTACTGCACTCTTTACAAATATGTATATGTTTTGGTTACTTTTTCTTTATAACAATACTTACCTAAAATCACTCCTAATTTAGGTATACTATGAATATCATTCATGAAGCATGAAAATGGATCTTGCAATATCAAATAACTATAGTACGAGCCACATAAAAAATGTGCTCCAAAGTGTAAGTGAAAATGCAGCACAAGAATAAGTTGCCAACATGATAACTGAGCATTCACCCTCACTAGCTCCAAATAATTGAGTAATTGTACCTAAAACATTAATAAAATAACTACATTTTAAACTAAAATAAAATAGGTTCAAATTTTATTAGAGATATAAAATGGACCAAAATTATTAAATATTCAAAAATGTTTAGAAAAGAATAATATTTATTTGTAAAATCATTTGATTTTTTTAACTCAAATATATATTATTAAATTTCATAAATAACTTACTCATGGCAACTGCAGGTGGAAGGGCAAATTGAAGCAATAAAAGAAATTGATACAAAGGATCAGGATGGATTAAGCCAATATGAATAGCACCTTTAACAATTCCAATACCTATTGCTGGCAATAATATAAATCTAACCACAACAATGCCAACAATAAGTGGAAATTGCTTTCCTGATCCTTTTAAACCTGAAAAAAAAAATTATTTAATTTTTGTCATATCACATTATTTGCAAATAAACTACTACTAAAGTAAACTAAACCCAATAGATAAATGAAAAAATTTATTTATTTACCCTTTAAAAGATTTGCCCCAACCAACAAGGTCATTGCTGGAATGCCTGCATCTCTGCAAACCAAGAAAGTGTGATTTTTTTTTTTTTTGAAAGGCAAGAAAGAAAGTATGATTTTAGTATCTATATAAAAGTATATGCAAACTTTAAAAGATTTAATTTATATAAATTAATTATCAGTGTAAATATTTACAATCAATTATAATCATTAAATCATTGAAAGTTTATTAAATCTCCATTAACTTTATATATAGATCATATCTTGGATTCATTTTGTATATTTTGTATTTATTTTCATTTTATCAATATAGAATTTATTTTCAATTTAAATGTTTTCAATTTATTTTTAACAAGAATTTAACAACTGCTTCTAAAGTCACACATTTAAGTGATTGTAATATGTCAATAATATAAAATATTTTACATTGAAAATGTATGAAAACTAATCTCTAGATTAAGAAAATTGGTCAATTTAAGGATACTTACCCCACCATGACTATAGAGTCCTGAAGAACACCAAGAACAGCATTGTCTACAATCAAGAGTTTTCTAAATAGAGGGACTACACCAATTATTAGACCAACAATCTGCTTACACATTGAGAGAAAAAAATGTTCAGAAATAATTAATAAGGTTTCATTAATTATATTTCAACTTAATTGTCATAGGGAAATATATTGATAAGGTAGGTATAGCATAACACTGTTGAAAATAGAAATCCCACATTACATAAAAATAGTGACACTAAATAAAAGAGCTTATTACCAATATGAGGTCAAAGACTAAAAGATTTAGACTTTGGATCATAAACCTCTAGCTTAGATTACAAAAGTCCAACATATAAAACACTCACCTAGTTGGTCTTAACCTAAAAGTCCGACATAGTATCAAAGCCCAATATATCCTAATGGTCTATCAATTCAAAAACCTAAAACTATAGTTTATTTTCCCACCGCAAGTGTTATTTGGATTGGTTATTTTATATATATTACAACAACAAAAAATTATGAATTGATTAATACAAATGTGTATTTTAGAGGTTTTTTGAGAATATGAGAGTGGAAAAAGAAGCTACTAACTATAAAATAAATTAAATTTGAAGTGAAGCTACTATCTATAGAAGGTTGTTCATCTACTTTCAAATTTATTCACACATCCCAAATACAATATTAGAAGTTATAATCCAATAACATATTTTATAATATCAAAAACCAAAAAAATGAACATCGAAGACGGAATGAACAACCCTAAAAAATATTATATTGTCACATATAAGTCCAAAAACAAAATATATATATATATATATATATATAAACAAGGTGTGGTTGAAATGCAAAAAATTTGTTCTTTTGAATCATGAACCCCAATTTAGACTACAAATATCCAACATGTAAAATACTCTTTGATTTTATTATATGCTAAAATTCCAGCATATTTATAAACTGAGGTACCAACATAACTAAACTATTATTATTTGACTTTAGTCAATATTGTATGACTAATGCTCATTTTAAAATTGAACAAAGTTGAACAAGTATTTTAATAATTTTATTGTAATCCACCTGCTTTATTCAAAACTATAGAATGATTTGAATGCAAATAATAAGAAAACAATAAAAAGAAAATAAGAAAGAAATTTTACATACCGCTCCAATCGTGGAGGGTGCAAATAGTACTTTTAAATTGATCTTTTCAGCTAATACTTTTAGCTGTTTCACAATCCTTTCCTTTTTTGGTACCTATAAAACACTAAAAACATAAGGTCATAACATCAATCAAATAGTTTAAGAGATGCAATGCTTAGTGAACATAAGGTTTAAATAATCTTTGACAAATTTTCATAATCTAATAATCATATAAAAATTAATGTAAAGCTACCTTTCCTCTTCCATTAGGAATTGTACATTCAATTCCAAATTGCTTCATATGATTTGCATGTGATTTATCATTGGACACTGATGGTCCAACATAACATGTTGAAATGTTTTCTTGTCCATTTTCTAATGCACAAATTGGAGTAATATTTGTGGAATCCTCAACTTTAACTTCATTGGAAATCTTGTTTGAATATACTCGGACAATGTTGTACACAATTGACCAAATGTAAATGGATGCTATCTAAAACACATAACAAAATTTAGTTCAACATGATTAAGAAATAGACTCACACACTTTAAGTGTAAGGAAATAGAGAATTTAAAGTTGAAATTAGTGAATAATTTTTTTTAATGATAGATCCAAAGTAAGAATTTGTGTTTCCTTATGCATAAGTCAATCTTAGAATAAAAATCTCATAGTTAAATTTAAAATGTTGAAAGTTAGTATAGTACCGCCATGGATAGAGAAGCATAAGCTAATCCATTTCTATGACAAATATCCAAATCTCCAAAAGGGTTGCCTTTTTGTTTACATACAGCTGGGACAATAATTAGAGGCAAATTTCCAAGATTTCCTGTACACGTCAAACCAAATTATCTTTTAACATTCATTTTTTTTATCCATAATATAATTAGACATGTAAGAAGAGAATTTTAATTTTTTTTTAAAAAAAAAACATATGTTCATTTTAATTTTTGTATTAGGTTTATTTATAATTTTAATTTCTTATTTTTATTTCTACACTTAGTAAATTGGTCATCCTATTTTAAAATTCAAAATTTTTGATCCCATTCAATTTTTATAATAAAAAAATCATGATGTGACATATTTTAAACGATATAACATATGATACAATAAAATTAAATAATTCATATTCATGAAATTGCAATAAAATCTCTTAATAACTTTCTTTTCAATTTCTAAAATTATTTACTTATATAATTTAATTAATAACATATAAATAATTAATACAATTAAACTGCATGTCATATTATTTAAAATATATTAAATTGTCGTTTTTTAATTAAAATATTCGAAAAAGGAACCAAAACTACAAAATTTTAAAATAAGATGACTTATTCTATGAATTGATAAAAATAACGTGACTAATTCTGTAATTAAATTTTTTTTATTAAGGATGTGTGAGAGACATGATGACATATTAAGCTATATATGGTGCATTTTTTTTTAATAAAAAAAGTTGAGAAAAGAAAATTATTATTAATAAAATTTGCAGCAATGTTATATTCTACAATAACTGTACCTGCAGCACAACAACCCAATGCAAGGCCTTGAAGATGATGAGGAACTTTAATCAATTTAACAAGCAACCATCCAAGAGCTGCCCCAATTATAAATGTGAGAAGAACATTCAATGGCATGAACCACCTACAAATTCATGAAAACATATATAGTACCTTCTAATCCAACAACATGGTCTTATTATTTAGACAAAATGTTGTGGTAATTAAGAAACAAACTTACAACGTAATTATACTCCTTGAAGTTATTGTTTCAGCTAGGCTGCTACAAACAAGAGCAGGAGAGAACACAAAAAATACAATCTATATGAAAAGGTTATGTGAGTAGTTAATTATCATATAGTATTATCATATTTTTCTCTTGTTATTTTTTAAATAATAACAAGATATATATTAAAAAAATAGAGGCTCTAACAACAAAATTTTAGACTATTTAAAACTCTTAAACTTTAAAGAAGTTCAAGATTAGAGATATATTACTAGCAATTAATTTCTCCTATTTTTAACAAATTAAGAATTAATATATATATATATATATATATATGTGTGTGTGTGTCTATCTAAACAAAACTAAGTTGAGGCTAAAAAATAGTATGTTTGAGAAAGAATCTAAAAAATTTGGTGTTTTCAAACGGGTGGAGTAATCGTCTTGACTCTTGCAAGTCCTCAAAGTTTGTGATGTTTGTCTCATTGCAATATATTTATTCTACGTACTTTTTTTTATTACCTCTTCTATTCACTTGAATACATATATATCTATAAAAGAGAATTTAAAAATAAAAATAAAAAGTATTGTAGTGAAAAACATAGGTGTGAAAAGTTGTTCCTATTTATTTTTTGTCCACCTAAGTTTTAAATACTCACATGTCATGTCCACTTATTTTTAGCACGTCCTCCCACACTTGCAAGTTTTTTTCTTTTTAATTTGGGTCCAGAAAGTGCTTTTTATGTTTCGGTGGACTTCTCTAACTAGTTTTGGCACCTTTTATTTATTTTTTCTGATTTTTTTTATCATATTTTAATTTTTGATTATATAAAATATATTAGCTTAACTTTTGATTGTAGGTTTAAAAGTTGGAAATAAAACACGGAAGTGAATAAACCTTCACCACTAGTTTTTGTAGTTGTTTTATTTTCATTAACTTGTTTATTATAAATAAAGTAATGAAGATTTTATGTTTAAGTATATTACATCATCTCCTAGAGATTTTTGTTTTTAGCCTTATAATATTTTATTCCAGAAAAGTAGAAAAATTGGCTTTAATGTTATTCATTTGATTTTAGTTCTTTAACATTACATGAACTACACACAAAAACGGATATATCACATGTTCACCATTCCAAATTTACAATAATTAACATTGAATGTCATTGATAAATTAATTGAAAATTAACATGGATAAATTAAAAACTTTAGGACAAAAAACATATAATATAAACTTACAGTATTCAAGTTTTTGCTTGCAGTCTCCTTGAGTATGTCAAAACGATCAAGTGAAAGGAATGTACCAAGAGCAGTGATCAATAGTACCTTAAGAACTGGCATTAATGCAACAACAAAAAGCTTCCAAAATTCCATATTGTATTTTTATCTTCTTTCTTTTCTATGTCAAAATATATATAATTTAATTTGTATCCTGTTACATGAAACAAGTTTCAATTAAATAAACCACAAATTGGTTAATTGGCTTCTATAATTTATTTATTTTTCTTTTATTCAAAAGTAGCTTATCAAACACTTTGACATACTATTTAATCAAGATTTTGTTCTTTCTCTTTTTTGATAATATTATTGATCAACCACTTTTGATGGAATGGAACATGCTATAGTTTATATTTTGATAAAAATTAAAAACTAAAAATTAAAAAAAAAATCTGCTAACTTTAATATAATGAAAATCTTGCCCTGCCTCTTCAATTACATGAATATATTTCTACACTAAGGTGCTTAAGTAGCATGAACCAGTTCTATATATATGTCAAAGTTTTTTTTTTTTT